>CAWVRF010000476.1:0-135582 GCA_963932465.1 Maratus speciosus | reverse complement strand
TTTAGTATGTGATAGTGGAAATTTGGTAAGTTATAATTGTTCGATGAACTCCGTTCATGGAGGCGGAGGATGTTACGGCGTAAATAACCTCAAATTTATTTGTTTATAATTTAACTCTGTTTATCTTTCATGTTGTAAAGCATAATTATAAAAGTGATTTCTTTTGACAGAAAAAATCTAATCTGTTTATCTAAATTGTTTATAACCCTGAATCAATATTTATGAGTAACATTATGATTTCAAGGTCATGTAATATAGATTTATTTACTTTATAGTAATTTTGAATTGATGGTGATTTATTAGTTTTATAATTACTTGGATGTCATTTAAATGAATATTATAGCTATTTAGAAGATTTATAACTGCATATTGTAATTTTTATTTTGATGTTTATTTTATATAATATGTATCATTTTTAAAATGGTCAGTCTTGACTCTGTAACCAAGCAGAGAACATGTAACATGTCCTGACTCTGTAATCAGAGATGCCAATTGTTAAATCATGGCTCTGTTTAATACAGAGTGTATAGTGGAAGTCCTGACTCTGCAACCAAGCAGAGAACACATTTTTTTTTGTATTGGCTCTGTTAAATACGGAGAATTACTATTATGGAACAATTATTAACTTCTAATGATGAATAGAATTTACATACTATTTCAGTTTTATTTAATAAACTATTTATTCTAATTGCTCTCCCATCTCACTTGGATTTTGAAAATTTATTTGTCAGACGAATTTCGGCGCCAACAACCTATATTCTTTAACCCGGATTCTATACCCGGAACTCGGGTACGCTCCCCTAGTATATATAAAATCCTAATGAAACGAATTTATGAAACGGAAGTATGAATCGACTGATTAAACAACTGATTATGTTTCACGGCGATTTCTCCTAAAATCTGGAATACTTTGCGATGAAATTAGCACAAAAAATCAATATTGATCCGCAGATTTCAAAACTGGTATTAGAATTTCTAAATTCGAATTAGTTTTTGAAATATTAATTTTTTTCTAATTTTATATACATTTTTCTAATGATGGTAACTCAAATTTTATCAAACAGCTATTTTCTTATTTCAGAAAAGGTTGACATGATAACCCGGCTATTGTTGTTTATGTGATAATAAATGTTTGTTTACTTTTATTTTAAATGATATAATTTATTTTGTTCTATGATTATTAATTATTTTTTTGATATTTCCTTTAGAAAATAATAGAAAATAATTAAGAAATACAGTACTACTTAGTTATTCCGTCGACCAATTTCGTCAAATTATATAAATCGCCAAAACACTCGCCAAATTATACAAATTGACATAATTTTTATTTTTAAATAACGAAAGAACAAATAAATTAGTATAGCATTAATAAATATACGAATAAAACGTCGAAATAAAAATCACTTGATGACGTAAACACGTGTAACTTGCTTAACGTCAAGTGAATGTGACATTTACGATCAACCATTTTTGGCATTTAATCTTATAGTTTGGCGATAGATTTTTGGTCGTCGGGATATCTAAGGAATACCAAAAATGCATATGTAACTGGTATTTGAAAACGAGGTTTTCGCCAAATTTTGGTAAAAAAATAAAAATCACGCCAAATCTGCGGTGCATTTCTGGCCAAATATTACAACTCGAAAAAAAAAAAATGCTAACTGGCGAGTTGAATAAAACCTATTGGCGAGATTTGCATCCTGCTAGCTTAACAGTACCTAGAATTCTTTGCGACCATGGCAACTTTTATGCAGTTTTATTCGAAATTTTTTTTTTTTTTAATCAAAATGGAAAACTTACGGTCCCATATTGGCGCGATTTTTTTCTGACGCCAATGTCATATACGGAACGGGCACATAACTGGCGCCAAAGTATCGTTATTTTGCTTGATGTGGTAAACCGGATGTTTCTGTTGGTGCGTTCCCCAAATTGGCGTCGTTAAAAAATCACGCCAATATGGGACGTTTATGACATCTTTGCCAAACTTTCATATGAACGGCGAAGGGATCAGACCGTATTTGTTTATGGCAGTTGACGACTTGAACTATTATCATATAGATGAAATGATGGCGATAGAATAATATTTGACGACGTATCACATGTGCCTTGCTAACATTAAAGTACCAAAATGGAACCTATAATAATGGAACCTAGAGTATAAAAAGCGAAGTGGTCCGCCTGGAACTGTTGATGATAGTCACATGATTTAGGCTATTGTTATAGAGATTGTTTTAAAATACCGGGAGACAAAGACTCTTATACTTAATTTATTTTATTTTAGTTCTTTTCAAATGTTTAACTGATCCTCTTTAATCAAAAACGAAAACAACCATTGGATGTCTTAACAGCAACTGATTGGCCCTTAAATTTTTGCAATCAAAGAGAATTGAATGGAAACCCGTTTACAGGGAGATCTGCACAGCTTTTTTTAGTATAATTCAATCTTCTCTAATATTTTTAAAACCCATCAGATTAGCGTGTTTTCAGATTCTGCGGTGTCTGAACAGGGGTTGGCGAGAGTAGCTTGCAGGGAGCAGAGCTCCCTAGTATGTTTTATAAAGTTGGTAGTACCTTTTTCAAATATTTCATATATTTTTTTTAGGTTCAATATGTTCAAGACAGTCAAATTTATATGTACAGGGTGCAATATGTCATCTATCGCCGACCTTTAATTTCTCAACCATTGGACGTAGACATATAGTTCGAATTGCAAAAACTTTTTAAATGAGCTAAATATTCATGTTGTGGCATTATTTTAAATAAAAAATCAATTTTATAAAAATTACGAAATCTAACTTTTTATACAGTCCCCCAGTCTGTATAGTTATATTTAGTAAAAGTTTACTCATATCATAACAGATATGACACAAAAAGTTTGACATCTGTACTGCAAAAATTAACATAGTTATTAAATTTCAAAGTTTGAGATTTTTGCACTTGATTTTGTCGTTCATTGAGGGATCAGTTAAAAGGTGAATCAAAGTAATTCGAGATCAAAGTCAGGATGCAATGCCCTTTTTTACGGCGAAACCACCTTTAGCCGGTATCGCCAAATCGGAGAATCACCGAAGAGGGTTATTTCATCTAAAAACTTGAGCTAACTTTTATGGGTCGAACAACATTCAAACGTCAAAGTAGGTAGAATCGACAACCGGAAAATAAAACATACGTACTAAGGATTAGATAAATGGCAGGGGAATTGCACTCTGATTTTGATCTCGAATTACTTTAATTCATCTTTTAACTGATCCCTCAATGAAAGACAAAATCATGTGCAAAAATCTCAAACTTTGAAATTTGATAACTGTGTCAGTTTTTGTAGTACAGATATCAAACTTTTTGTGTCATATCTGTTATGATATGTGTAAATTTTTACTAAATATAACTATAGGGACTGGGGGACCGTATAAAAAGTTAGATTTCGTAATTTCTTTAAAATTGATTTTTTGCTTTAAATAATGCCACAACATGAATATTTACCTCATTTGAAACGTTTTTGTAACTGGAACTATATGTCTATGACCAACGGTTGAGAAATTAAAATTCGGCGATAGATAACATATTGCACCCTGTATACGTTTAAGTAATTTCATATGTAAAAGAATCTTCGAGAGACATATAGCAGAGCAAATAGAAGCGCTTTCAATAATCGAAAGCGTTGTGAAAAATTGTAAAATACTGTATAGAAAAAATTATAATGAAAATACAGACAATATAGAAAAATTATAGACAGATTTAATACTAAATGATATAAAAATATTTTTAAAAAGTTATTATTCTGGTGTTAAATGTATTTTAAACTTTTAATGGGAACATTTTAAAAATTCAATAAAAAAACTGACTTTTCAAATTTTGCTTGTATTTCTTTTATTTTTAGTCTACAAAAAAAAAAAAAAAAAAAAAAAAAAAAAAGACAGAAACTGACAGCGAATGAGTGAGCAACAAATTTGGAATTGCCCCCCAGTGGGGCGTACGCCCCATGTTGGGAACCACTGTTCTAGATCTTAATAAATGAAAGTTAAAATTCTAGCGCTACATTCACTTTGAGTTAAATAAGTAAAATAGATATAAAAGGGCACAAATAATTGTACAAAATTTCAACCTATAAAAGTAGATTGTAATAAGTCAAAACTTATCTTTCAGAAAAATAACTACCAGAAAGCCATCATAAGAGAATCAATTGAAATAATTGCTAATAAAGATACAGCTTGTAACGATGCACTTTCATACGATATCCATGGAGTATGGAGCTATTTGCTGCATAATAGATGAAAGCGCGTTTTGTTGAAAATTTGAATAACTTTATCTGGTATCTCATCTGACGTACAACATTTAAATTACAATGTTTTCTTCTGGACAATTCTCGAATAAGCACAAAGAAAATATTAACAACATTTAAATCCTACTGATGACGGCCTTGTAAGGGTTGAAAACGTTCTAGGTTTTTCTGGTGTATTTTAAGATATTTTTAATTTGTATTTTAAATATATTTATATTACATGTATGCACCTGAAAGTAATTTTTGTGCAATTATTTGTGCGTTCGTGTGTATTTTAATTGTTCTCGATCTTATGGATGTAATCAAATATGAGGTGTTATGTAGTCATTTTTGATCCCATGGATGTATTCAAATGGGAAATTAATTAATTGCTTTCTGTTAAATATTCAATATTTTTTTTCTTATTTTATGTAATCATTTGTACCTTCTGTAAATATTAAATTCATGCAAATATTATATTATGCTCAGTATTTTAAAATAATATAAAAGTGCTTGAAAACAAGGCTCTTGTCATAAAAATCTGAAGTAAAACAAGATGGCCGATTGACAGCATGTGCAAAACCAAAATAAGGTAAAAACACGGGCTAAAAGACATTTAATAAAACATTTCAAAACTAAAATAAGTTAAGTGGAAAAAATATTTTTCTTATGACACCTTCCTCCTACCCGTTTACAACAGATGAAGTTAAAAATCTACTGACATTTATTTTTCGCTCAAAACTATTAACAAGAAACATTTAATTGATTATTTATTAAGGAAAAATAGCAAAATTATAATCAAGATACCCAAATCAAATATTTTTATGATAAAAGCATTGTTTTCAAGCACTTTTAAATTACTTTAAAATATTGTGCATAATTTAATATTTACATCAATTTATTATTTGCGGAAGGTACAGCTGATTACATAAAACAAAAAGAAAAAAATCATATTCTTCTATTTTTTTTTTTTAAGAACAAATCCATCTTTATATATTCGCGCGATGATATGCGTGACTATAAGAAGCATTCATAACAACAATACAAAGTAATCTTGCGCACTATAAAGGAGACGCAAGATATAGTTCCTTCTGAGAAATTAAAGTATGATTTTATTCCATGATTTCCAGGCTATATTGCATTGTTTTCCTATTAAAGAACATCTATTATGCCGGCATGAATCTCACTATTCTTAAGAAAAGTAACTAACGCTATCACCTTCGCCGGTTTTGAATTTTTTGTGATCGGAGGTCTTTCTTCTTTAATATTAAGAAAAATATCGCATACAAAAATATGAAAATCGGTGGTACTATAGAGAAATGTTTGATAAACACGCTGATGCAGACAGTTTTCAAATCCAAGAATTATTTTAAGAGATATCAAATGTTAAATTTGGTCAAAGTCGTTCCATTAAAAAAGTTTTATAGGATCAAAAACTATACATGGGAATTTAATCATTTTTAGATCATTTTATACGTTAGAAGTTCCCGGTGTACAGACTGCATTTATTTTTTTTAATTTGTCTCATTTTTTGAGGTTTTATTTCTATTTTAAATTCAAATTTTCAGCATTTCGAGAGTTATTTTTTACAACTTTTAGAAAAGGGTATTATTTTAAATTGTTGCCAAATTTAAAAACAGCGCAAAGAATAGTATCTCCTTCATATTAAATGGAGGAAATTACGTCTTATTTAAAATTGCCAAACCATAATATTGCCAAACAGTTTAAATTTAAAAGTATATTTGCGAGAGACATTTATTTCTTATTTAGAGATAATACTTTAAAACTATTGTTGAAAATTCTAAGACAGCGCAAATAATATTTCCTTTCTAACAACAAACGTATTTTCACGTGAATATTAAAAAGATAAAAAAAACTTTGGTGAAAATTACGTCAGATTTAAAACGATACGTTTAAAATGCCTTATTTAAAAAAACTTTCTTATAGCGTTGTTAAAAAATACTGGGAGACAAAGACTTTGTTTACTTAAATAATTTTATATTAGCTTATTTTCACATGTTTCACTGATATGATTTAATCAAAGACGAAAACAACCCGTTAACAGAGAGATAGCCACTGTTTTTTTAAAACTGTAATTCATTCTTCCAAAAATTTCTTAAAGCCAATCAAATTAGCGTGCTTTTGGAGTACGCGGTATCTGAACGGGGGGGTTGGCAAGCGTAGCTCGTAGGGGGCAGAGCGCCCTAGTGAAATAAACAATCACAAAGTACAGAATTATCGATTCGTTTGGGTTTGATAACATGTGATGTTTCAAAAGTGAGAAAGCATAGGTTAATTTTTTATCCAAACATACTCAATTCGATATGAGTACATCGATTTACTCTTTTTGAGTACTTTATTTTTTTCACTGTGCCATCAACTCTCAATAAAACATTTTCATATGAATTTATGCATGAAAGTTAGTTCACTTGAAATACTTGGAATTAAGGAACGTAGGGAGAGTAAAGAAAAATTTCATCTCTTGAAGAAAAATGTCTCTTTCATGATTATGCTGAATTGCTGTTTCGAGTTATATTAAACTTTGATGTCAGTTTTAATTAAACAATTGGTATTAATTTTATACAGAAAAAGTGCAACAAAAGTAGTCGGTTTGATAGGCTAAAATCACTAAAGTAATTGCGTAAATCTACTCTTCACAATTACACTCTTCATATTATTTGGAAAATTGTTATCATCATTAGAATGCAAGAGAAATATTTAAGCTTCCATAACAGAAAGAAGGGTCATGAAAGTTATAAACACTCTTTTCTTTTCCTTGAGGAACAAGAAACTGTTTTCCAATCAACAAAAAATCCGCACCAAACTGTTTTGCTTTCCATTAGTTCGCCCCACCAGTGGCTGAGAGGTTGTGAGAGGAAGCTGGTAGACGGGAGGTGCTGGGTTCGAACACAGTCGTGCCCGTCGAACTAACCGTTCGGAGTTTTCGTGGTTTTCTTCAAACATTGGGAAACCTTGCGTAAATACGGGTTAGGTTCTTTTAGAAAGAACCCCCACGGAGGGCACTCCCCCTAGGGCCTATATCCCTCGAGTAGATAATCGGCCGTCAAAAATCAACCCAACCCTTCCATTATTTCTTTTTTTTCTCAAGTTGTTTTCTAAAAAGCATGTGTGACGGTAATAAAATGATGATCGTTAAGTGGTTAAAGTACATATTGCGAAGTTCTTTTAATAAAAATATTGATCTTTAAAGAAATAATAAAAATGGAGAATTCTTACTTTACAGGAAGACAGTGAAAAGGCAACTTGATGAAATAAATAAAATTCTTTATTTTCTGATGTTAGTAATAGAAGATTACGATGATTCTTGCTTCTGGTCACCATTTCGAAATAAAAGAACTGAATCTCTTATAGAAGAGAAATCTAACAGCCAACGTAGAATAATTCCATGGGATTTCTTTTTGGTGAGAGCAGCACATCTTTAAAAATTAAATTTTGGCATGACAAAAAGTATCCACGAACATACGACCCATTATCGGACGTTTTCTTTCGGCAAACTTGCGGCATTCCAACGGCAGGCAAGGCCCGCGTCGCGAAAAACACTCTGTTAAAACTACATCCTTTTAACACAGCATCACACCCAATTCTGATTTAAAAATTAACGGGTTTTAGTATTTAAATGATGATTACGGGGTTGACAAAGTATTTAAAAGGCAGAATTTAAATTGATTAGCTAAATTGAAATTTACGGGAAATTAATGAAAATAAAATTACAAGTTGCAGAATTCAAAATGTTTCCAGTGATTGGAAAACGAAACCAAAATATCCTCCTGTTATCAATCGCGCAACGAATACGTCAAAAGAGGGCGGCGCTAATCATTTCAATGACATCATCATAATGCAAGTTGACTTCAGCGATACCAGAGCTCCAGAGATGTGCTCCGAAAAAAGCGGAGTGCGCGCATGCGCAATACTGCCAACTCGCCTGAAAGCCAAGAGAAACAGATCGGCGGCGAAAACATACTCGCTTTACGGTGAGAGATAAAAACGTCAACATCGCGGTGCATTGACTGAATTCAAATAGACATCGATGCAAAAAAAATAGCTGAAAGGAAATAAAAATAAACCAAATTTAACTACTCTGAGAAGTATTCTCACATTACCTCCATTCACCGAGAAAAATTTGTAAGACCAGGAGATGCAAAAGGCAAAATCGATCAAAAACCTTTTACAGAAAATGGGATGACAAAATTTTGAACTGCCAAAGCGATAAAAAAAATCATTAAATGCGAACATTAAAATTTAAGGTTAAAATTAAAGTTGAAATGCTGGGGAAAAAAATTGGTGACCAAAAGTAAGAGAGAGAAAAGGAAGTACATTATACATAGTACATTCATAATCCAAAAAGTATGCATCAAGTATACAATAAAAATGCCAAAAATACAGTAATATTGGCAAAACCTTCTATTTGATCTCATAAAATTATCATGATAAAAATGTTAACATATTCTCAGTTAACAAACAAAATTTAAATCATTGACTAGTCATAATAAATTTTGCTGTCTTGGTACCAAATAAAAACAGAATTAACTTCTGATAAAAGTTGCAAATACAAAAGCAACAAAAAAGTCAGGAAACATTTTGTAGTTTGACTTTTACAACATGCCTAGGACTTTTTAATTTTAGAATTATATCTAAAAAAATAAAGAGTTTTCTTTATTACTCTTAACATGAAAGGAAATGAAATGGCCATATATAAATAAACTTTCATAAAACTTAATGATATCCTTTTAGTGTATCAAACTTTAGTATTTCATTTAAAATAAAACAGACAACCAATTGTATGTAAAAATAGCAATTGTATGTGATAACAATTGTGTAATTGAGTCGTGCACTACTCAACAAAACTAAGCAACAAAAAAGTCAAAAAAATATTTTTGTAGTTTGACTTTTACAATATATGCCTAGGACTTTCTAATTTTAGAATTATATCTAAAAAATAAAGAGGGAAATGAAATGGCCATATATAAATAAATTTTCATAAAATATAATGATATCATTTTAGTGTATCAAACTTAGTAATTTCATTTAAAATAAAATAGACAACCAATTGTATGTGATACCAATCGTGTAATTGAGTCGTGCACTACTCAATCAGCCAAACAAAGTATCCCATAGAAACAAGTTGCCATTTTAATTAAAAGACATGTCATAATTAAGTGTCATAAATACCCATCATAGACACAATTTCTCTGAACTTTATACTTTACTAAATAAAAATTTCAATATAATAGTCATAAGAATTCTTAATATATATGTATGAGACTCAAAAGAATTTTACTGTATTATTAGATAAATACACATATACCATGATTCTTCTTTAAAATGAGCGATTGGTGATCACACACAAAAAAAAATTAAGTACTTCCATATAGAATGAAAGAAAAAAAAATGACAAAATCATGAGTTTATAAAACTAAAATACCATATACCAGGAATATAATTTTAAAATAATCCTTTAAATATAATATAGAAATAAAATTATTAAAATTCAATGTTAGGCCTACAATGTTGATAATGACGAAAATGAAATCATCAGCAACACTGCAAACAAACAAAACATTAGATATATATATATATGTAAATATCGAAGTCCACAACCATGCTGATGACCACCGTACCCCCACATAGCCACCACCATGCCCATGAACAAAAATAAATACATATAAGAACTCCTACGTAAAATCTTAGGTGGCTTGGATTTCGTAACAAGGCTCCCAACATCTTAGGTAAAAGAAAAATTTAATTATACATAAGAATATAATAATACTGTGTAACTGCAGGAGGTAAAGGCAATGTTCTTGGATTCAAAATAATGTTCAATGAGTCCAGAGCCATATGGAACAATGCTATTAAAGATAAATTGATGTCACTGAAAGTTTAGAAACACAGCATGAGGTGGTACAATTCAATTTCTTCATAAAACAAAAGTCTTCAAAATGAATACATTCATTTATATATATATATATATATATATATATATATATATATATATATATATATATACTAAAGTAATGAGGCAAATGGCAAAATAAAAACTTAGAGACTTTGGGTATGAAATAAAATTAAAGTAAAAGGCACTATGCACATAATAAATAAATAAATATGGGGAACTTTTCAAAATAACTTGATCTTGCATAAACACTGTAACAAATATCCACAAACTTCTTATATTATTTGAGAATTTATACTTGATTATCAATGAGCAAAAATTTTGCAATGTGAGGATGAAGTTGCTACACACAAGCAAAAATTAACTCTGAATAATTTTAATTGCACCTGCTAGAATATTTGGAGAAAATGCAGCATAATGAAATGAAGTTATTGAAGGTAAAATTCATCACTAATTTTCAGGTAACATAAATTTAAACTTCCTTTTTTTGAGAAGACTTGCAATAATGATATGGTATGAGTAACTGAGTTCCAGCAGCAGACAAGTCAAAAATTTCACTTGATGAGGATATTTACTCTCACATGAGAAACGTTAACTGACACACTATCATAATCAGCAATGAAAGTTATTTATTTATTTATTTTATTTATTTATTTATTTTTTTTTTTGAAGAGAATAGTAAACATTATTTGTAGCTTCACAAACCGAAGAATGAAGTGGTTTCATAAAGGGATATTTTGCCCATAAATGAACATCTTCACCAGGCATCTTATGGCTGAATACGAAGCACACACAGCAAAATTAAACTATTATAGATGCAGGAAACTTTTGAAAAAGTAGGTAGGTAATTTTATAATTTTTAGCTTACATGATAACATGTGCAACAACAGAGAAGAGACCAGAAGAAATGGATGTCACACAAAACCACTGACCACCTTCATCAGGTAAGCAACAGATGAATGGAAGAAAAGTTTGAAGAATGTCATTACAGGTAAAAAAATTTCTAGCAGCACACACAGGAACAGTCATAATTAAATATGGCAAAAAGGACATAACTTAAGAACTATTGATAGTTAATAAATATATAAAGGTAATCTTCACTATTGGCAAGAGAAAAAAATATTTTTCTTATGGTGAATGGAATTTTTAAGTAGAACTGTTTCAGGATTGAAGAAGCCCCATTTCATTTTAAATGAAAAAAAAAATTAATGTTGCTCTTTTTATTTTTATAAAGCAACATGAGAATAAGGTATGATGATGTCGATGTGTATATGTCATGCATAGACTTATAAATTTGTAAAAGAATTGAATTTGTCAAAGAAAATTGAAGCAATGAAAATTTTGAATATTTTCAATTTGTTAGCTGAGAGTTCTATAACAACATCAATAGGTAAATTTAAAAAATTGGAACAGTTCTTTAAACTTTTGAAGCAATTCTTTAAATATTGTGATGTATACAGCAAATCATCTGAGGAGTGAGTATAAGAATTTTCAAAGGGGATAACTGTCTATAAATTTTCACATTATATTTTTGTTATTCAGAGAAGCAGGTAATACTTCAAAATAATCATACAGGATAATTACTACTATAAATTACTTGAAAAATACCAAACTTCAGTTGGAGAAAATAGGCATAATTGATGAGAACAACTTTGAGATAAGAGCACAATTTCTCAGTTTACAGGAATTAAAAATAATGCTTCAATAGAAATTTTAATCTTTTTTTTTTAAATATATATATTGAAATTCAAATTTATAAGTGATTTAAAGTGTCATTAATAAGTTAAAAAAAAAAAAACACCAAAATCCATGCCTCCTAAAATATCACATTATGTTCTTGAGAACAATTTTTGCCAATCTTCAAATTCATTGAAATTACTTGAGAACATAAATTCATTTACAAAAACATTTCAAATTCAATAATTATTCTTAAAAAATATTTTCAATTCCAGAAATTTCAATCAATTAAAAAAAAAAAATAATATGTAACTGCCTCAGAATTTTATTCTTAAAATAGAATATCATAACTATATTGTTATTATTGCAACAACATAAAAATTCATTTTCGGTATCTTGATTTGAATTAATAACATTCTTCAAAATATGGCGAAATTTAAATATGAATGCTTTAGAATATTGTAAAAAAATGCAACTATTTAACATAAAAATGGCATAACTCAAGAATTTTTGAGAATGAGAACATCAAATATTCTACAATATTTTCATAAATTATATCCAACAAATCTTGAATTAAATAAACCATTTTCTCTTTAACTAATGAGAGTAATTCTTTAAAAAAAATTACTTGACTTTCTTGAATAACGATCTTTATTTTCTTCAAAAATTAGAACAAGTTTCATGAAAATGTAACTTCTATTAAAATATTTCAAACAAAACCTTCACAATTCTTAAAAAAAGAACATAAAAGTTCTAACAATTATCTTCAAGAATTAGCATTTTCAGAATTACAATAACCCCAAAGCAACAACGTTGCAATTCGAAAGGTACAACGGCGCCAAATGTGACGGTATTAAAATGATGATCGTTAAGTGGTTAAAGTACATATTGAGAAGTTCTTTAAATAAAACTATTGATCGTTAAAGAAATAATAAAAATTAGAATTCTTACTTTACAGGAAGACAGTGAAAAGGCAACTTGATGAAATAAATAAAATTCTTTATTTTCTGATGTTAGTAATAGAAGATTACGATGATTCTTGCTTCTGGTCACCATTTCGAAATAAAAGTACTGAATCTCTTATAGAAGAGAAACCTAACAGCCAATGTAGAATAATTCCATGGAATTTCTTTTTGATGAGAGCAGCCCATCTTTAAAAATTAAATTTTGGCATGACAAAAAGTATCCACGAATATACGACCCATTATCGGACGTTTTCTTAAATTAACGGGTTTTAGTATTTAAATGATGATTACGGGGTTGACAAAGTATTTAAAAGGCAGAATTTAAATTGATTAGCTAAATTGAAATTTACGGGAAATTAATGAAAATCAAATTACAAGCTGCAGAATTCAAAATGTTTCCACTGATTGGAAAACGAAACCAAAATATTCTCCTGTTATCAATCGCGCAACGAATACGTCAAAAGAGGGCGGCGCTAATCATTTCAATGACGTCATCATAATGCAAGTTGACTTCAGCGATACCAGAGCTTCAGAGATGTGTTCCGAAAAAAGCGGAGTGCTCGAATGCGCAATACTGCCGACTCGCCTGAAAGCCAACAGAAACGGATCGGCGGCGAAAAGATACTCGCTTTACGGTGAGAGATAAAAACGTCAACATCGCGGCGCACTGATTGAATTCAAATAGACATCGATGCAAAAAAAATAGCTGAAAGGAAATAAAAATAAACCAAATTTAAATACTGTGAGAAGTATTCTCACAGCATGGTTTTAGCTGCAAGTGTGTGTTTTTTCTCCTGATCATTCGCACACGTAAAAGGCTTTGATTTCCTTTCCTGCATGTTCTTTCGATGCATTTTTAATTGTTTTGTTATAATAAAAATATCTTTCGTGTGCAATCCCTCTAATAATTCACCACGATCCATAAATGAATCCTCGAAGTATAATAAACAAATTAGTATGTATCTGCAAAATCACGAAAATTTTTTGAATTGATTTAGGGTCGCAAAACATTCCCTGGAAAAGGGCGCATCAGTCTTCGGGGCGGCAAACCAGTCCGAGCCTGATACGTTCGAAAAAAAATCTTTCATGAAATTGCTCTTATATCGATTTGTTAAACGATCGGTTGATTAGTTTGTTAATTAACATCCTGCTGGAATTCATACTTTATATTTTAACAGTACTCGTTGCATAAAAAAATTTCATCTTTGTCCTAATTTATAGTATATTTCGCATTAATTCCCTAATAGTCTATCTCGCGTCACTCTGACATCATAAATGGTCACAAGTGTCCACAGCTACAACGGTGATACACATGTGACGATTGATTTATGATACCTTTAATTCGTCATAATACGACCCTCAGGCGACCGTCACTTCGTGACTTCACTGCGAAATCACTGTGAAATACAAACCTCCCACTCCATTGAGAAATCACGGTAACCATTTAATAAGTCCTTTACGCCTGGACACAAAATAGGCCCTATCACAGTCAAACTACATAAGTTATCTGCAGATAATTTGGATACCCTAAGATTAGAAATTTTTAAACGGTAGTAAAAGCGGATTTAAATTAATCGGATGTACCAATCCCAAAACTTTCTTCTATCTCATGCATGTTAATACTTCAAAATTCGCCATCACAGTGCCAAAATTAAATGGCAATCTATGCTCATCTTGAGGATTCTAAAAAGATGAAATTTTGTGCATTAGTTCTTGAGATATGAATATCAATGAAATCGTGTAAATCCAGCAAAATGCAAGCAACGTCACCTATTGGGTGATTTACACCAGAACCTAATCATCATCAACTTATATCAACGTCTAAATGAATATGAAGTTTTGGGAAAATTCGTGCATTAGTTCTTGAGATAGAGCTATGGCGGAAGTCATGACAAATGCAGCATAGCAGCGCCACCTGTTGAGCGATTTACACCAATACATAATCAGCAGCAATATTAATCAAGGTGTACTTGATTGTGAAGTTTCATGAAAATTTGTGCATTAGTTCTTGAGATAGAGCTATTGAGGAAATGGTGCAAAATGCAGTACAGAAGTGCCACGTATTGGGCGATTTACACCAACACGTAATCAGAATCATTCCATATCAAGCGCTAACTGAATCTGAAGTTTTATGAAAATGTGTGCATTACTTCTTGAGATAGAGCTATTGCGGAAATCGTGTAAATCCTGCAAAATGCAGCATAGCAGCGCCACCTGTTGGGCGATTTACACCAAAACGTAAACAACAGCAACTCATATCAAGAACTAACTGAGTCTGAAGTTTTATGAAAATCCGTGTATTAGTTCTTGAGAAGGAGCTATCGCAGAAATCCTGCAAAATGCAGCGTATCAGCGCCACCTATTGGGCGATTTACACCAAAAACTAATCAGCACCAATTCATATGCGGGACTACCTGAATATAAATTTTTGTTAAATTCCGTGCATTAGTTCTTGAGATAGAGCGCCCACAAAATTTGTGTCACATACAGACAGACAGACTCATAGACTCACAGACAGACAGTTTGTAAAAACACGTTTTTTGGGATCTCTGACCCCTAAAACGTGTAAATCCGTCAAAAACCGGACGTCGAAAATTTTCACGATTCCAATACTTTCTTCTTGTAAAGATAGAAGAAAGTAAAAAGTAAAAATTGACTAACAAAGCAGACCCTTTTTAGCACAGAATTTTTTTAAAAGTTTAAATTAGTCAAATTTTATACCTGTATTCCTTTCTTAAATAAATAGGAGTTGATGCAGGTATTATGGCCATATGCAAGTAATAGGCCCGCAGCTGACATAAAATGAAAAGGTCTATATTTAACGCATAAAACCCCTTATTATTTCAAAACTAAATTTATTTTTTGAAAATTTATAAAAGTAATAAAAAATAAATATGAAGGAAATTTAGAAAAAAATGTGCAAGCAATTTAAACTAGTATGTTGTGGCCATCACAAAACTTTCTTCTATATAAATCTCGTCAATTAAATCATTTAAATAGCACAAGAAATTGTATCAATTTAGCACCAATTCATATCAAAGTATATCTGAATTTGAAGTTTGATGAAAATTCGTGCATTAGTTCTTGAGACAGAGCTATAGCGGAAATTCTGAAAAAAGTAGCATAGCAGCGCCACCTGTTGAGCGATTTGCACCAAAATCGCGAAGTCAAATCTTCGCATTAGTGCGAAGCACTAATTCATATTAAGGTATACCGGAATCTGAAGTTTGTTGAAAACCCAAGCATTAGTTCTTGAGATAGTGCTATTGCGGAAATCACAAAAATGCAGCATAGCAGCGCCACCTGTTGCGCGATTTACATCAAAAGGTACAAAACGTCAATCCATGTCAAGGACTAACTGAATCTGAAGTTTGATGAAAATCCGTGCATTATTTCTTGAGATAGAGCTATTACGAAAATCGTGTAAATGTTGCAAAATGCAGCATAACAGCGCCATCTGTTAGGCGATTTACACCAAAACGTTACCAGCCCGAATTCATATCAAGGAATAAATGAATCTGAAGTTTGATGAAAATCCGTACATTAGTTCTTGAGATAGAGCTATTGTGGAAATCCTACAAAATTCAGCATAGCAGCGCCACCTGTCGGGAGATCTACACCAAAAACTAATCAGCGCCAATTTATATCAGGGACTACTTGAATATAAATTGTTATTAAATTCTGTGCATTAGTTCTTGAAATAGAGCGCCCATAAAATTTGTGTCACATACAGACAGACAGACGGACAGACAGACTCACAGACAGATATTTTGTAAAAACATGCTTTTTGGAATCTCTGACCCCTAAAGCGTGTAAATCCATCGAAAACCGGAAGTCGAAAATTTTCATGAATCCAGTACTTTCTTCTTGTAAAGATAGAAGAAAGTAAAAGTTCAACGATAAAAAAATATTTAAATTTTTTTAAAACTTTATATGTAGGGCAAATAAAAACTTCTGTATATCAATTGGTGAGTCCGACACATTCCTCGTGCACAAAATTAAGGGTCCTGTCCCTGCCGGCGAAGACACTCACGAGCAAATGCTAATCCTATGGGGAGGGATTTTTCTAATATCTCGTTTGCATTTCGACATTTTTAAATAATTTTTTTTGCATTGGATAGCCGAGGTCCGTCTCTACAGCGCACCTTGATTACTTTTTTGATTTTGGTCGCAGATATTTTTAATAAAGTTACTTTCATTTTCAAAACCGGTTCTGAAAATGAAAGTGTCATTCTAAAAAATATCTGCAACCAAAATCGAAAAAGTAACCAAGGTGCGCTGTAGAGACGGACCTCGGCTATCCAATGCAAAAGAAAATCATTTAAAAATGTCGAAATGCAAACGAGATATTAGAAAAATTTCTCCCTATAGGATTAGCATTAGCTCGTGAGTGTCTTCGCCGGCAGGGACAGGACTTTTAAGACAAACAACATCATATTTAAGGATTTTTTTAATGCGTCTGGACTGCATTGCCAAAAAAAAATGAGTTTTATAAGAATGTTCGTAATTCTATCTGAGCACTCCGATGTTGGAATTCAGTTATGCAGTTAAAAAGAGTATTAAACAAGGTAAAATATCATGGATACAAGTAAATACAAACAGTTTGTTTAAATAAAAAAAATAACAAACTTACCAGAGACAAATTTACAACGGGCCAAAGCAACTAACAGCAAAACAACAATGGCTGCTCTCTTGCGTACGTGGTCCAAGAATGCGCCCAAGACGGAACTAAATCAGATTTTCTGATTTTTGGCGACTGGATTCAAGAGTCATTTTTCTGATTTCGCTAAACTAATAATATTATTACGGGTTTATCATATTGAATGCATAGGCCATATTACCTTCAGATACCTTAAATCAAGTTTTCATTTTTCGGAATACAATTTTATGTTGATTACTTCGTTCAAATGGCTATAAGCAGGCTCCTCTAGCAGCATTTTAATTTGGATATTATTTCATTTTATTAACATGAAAGCCAGTTGCAGTGTTTTTTGACAGGGGATGTATACAGGATGTCCAAAAATGTTTGGTTGGTTGTGTTTATGACGGCCAATTATCAACACGAGGGATATAGGCCCGAAGGGGGGAGAGTGCCCTTCGTGGGAGTCTTTCTAAGGGAGCCTAACCCGTATTTACGCTTGGAAATCCAAGGTTCGAAGAAAACCACGAAAATGCCGAACGATTAGGCCGACACGGCGCAATTGGGTACGAACCCAGCACCTCCCGTCTACCAGCTTCGAGAGCAGAACTTTTCGGCCACTGGTGGGGCAAATCCAAAAATTGACTGCACGTTATTGTAATTGAATAACAGGCAAATGGTAGCAACTATTAAAGTTATCCTTATAGATGATTAATGTGTAAAGCTAGAAATTTCTTTATTACGTGTCCTTGTTTTAATTCCAAATATGCCCTACAGATGATGCTTAGCTGCCTCAAACTATTAGAGCGTTCCTACTATCGTATAAAAATGGGCCAAATATTTTTCAGTTTATAACTTTCATTCTATTTAACTGTTAAAATGTCATGAAAAAAGGTTTGTGTTTTGCAATTGCGAGGTTATTATGTAAAAGTACAGTGGAACCTGCCTAAAGTGACCAAACTTGAGACCAGCTAAAATGGTCACCATATATAGAGGTGGTCACTTTAGGAAGTGTCTTTAAAAATGGCACATTAAAATTTTTTGTGATCGCAAAAAATCAAAATATACATACGGAAAAATGCACTATATCAAGTAATGAATTGATTAATTAACAATTATAATAACTGAATTACTGGTTTAAAACATACTACGTAGAAGATAATTAACTTAAAACACTTTATTTCTTTTGAATTCAGTTGAAGAACTGTGGTGATTGATTTAAATAACACATAACGACAAGGTACACTGTAATTAATGCGCATTTTTATTTTTATTGTAATTGCATAATAACCTTTCTATAACTGGCAGTAATAAACGCTTCATTAAACTAGTATGTTGTGGCCATCACAAAACTTTCTTCTATCTCATACATGTCAATACTTCAAAATTCACTACCTCAGTGCCAAATTTAATGGCAACCTGTGTTCATCATGAGAATTCTAAAAATATGAAATTCCGTGCATTACTTCTCGATGTATGACTGTCACTGAAATCGTGTAAATCCAGCAAAATGCAGCATAGCAGCGCCACCTATTGGGTTATTTACACCAGAACCTAATTGTCACCAACTTATGTCAACGTCTAACTGAATATGAAGTTTGAGGGAAATTCGTGCATTAGTTCTTGAGATAGAGGTATTGCGCAAATCATGACAAATGCGCCACCTGTTGAGCGATTTGCAACAACACATAATCAGCAGCAATATTAATCAAGTTATACTAAAATCTGAAGTTTGATGTAAATTCGTGCATTAGTTCTTGATATAGAGCTATTGAGGAAATAGTTCAAAATGCAACACAGCAGCGCCACCTATTGGGCGATTTACACCAACACGTAGTCAGCATCATTTCATATGAAGGACTAACTAAATCCGAAGTTTAATGAAAATGTGTGCATTAGTTCTTGAGATAGAGCTACTGCAAAAATAGTGTAAATCCTGCAAAATGCAGCATAGCAGCGCCACTTGTTGAGCGATTTACACCAAAACGTAAACAGCATCCATTCATGTCAAGGACTAACGGAATCTGAAGTTTTATAAAAATCCGTGCATTAGTTCTTGAGATACAGCTTTTGCGGAAATCCTGCAAAATGCTACATAGCAGCGCCACCTGCAGGGCGATTTACACCAAAAACTAATCAGCACCAATCTATATCAGGGACTACCTGAATATAAACTTTTATTAAATTCCGTGCATGAGTTCTTGAGATAGAGCGCCCACAAAATTTGTATCACATACAGACAGACAGACTCACAGACAGACAATTTGTAAAAACATGTTTTTTTGAATCTCTGACCCATAAAACGTGTAAATCCGTCGAAAACTGGAATTCGAAAATTTTCATGAAACCAATACTTTCTTCTTGTAAAGATAGAAGAAAGTAAAAAAAATATGTACAGTCGTGGAAAAAAAACAGCAAACACCCCCTACTAACTCCTCAACAAATTATCGTAGAAGAAAGTTACTGGTACCGAACGTTTGGAAATAAAGTCTACTTTTAAATGATGTATATAAAATATGCTTAGGGGAGCATCTACATATTAAAACGAATCCAAACTTCATTTTTTTTCAATGACAATACCCAATTTTAACAAGATATTTCAAATCTTCGGTTCAAATTATGCCTAGACACCGAATTTCAAGTCATTTGAATAAGTTTTTTAATTATAAATATTCAAAATTTAGTGCTTCTAATGTTAAATTACATTTTCATATTTTATTTATATCTCCTGAAATTATGCTCCTAGTGTGCTAATTCTTTTTGTACTAGGGGTGCAATACTAGGGGCCCCTACGAGCTACGCTCGCCAAACCCTGTTCAGTCACACCAAAATCCAAAAAGCACACCAATTTCATCGGCTTTAAAAATATTGAATTTAAAAAAACAAAAACAGTAGCGATCTCTCTGTAAACGGGTTTCCATTCGTTTTCCTTGTATTGGGATTTTTAAGACCAAATCTGCTGCTGTTAAGAGATACAATGGCTGTTTTCGTATTTAATTAAATAAATTAGTTAAACATTTGAAAATAAGCTAATGTAAAATGAATTAAGTAAACAGTGTCCTTGTCTCCCGGTATTTTTTAACAGCGCTATAAGATAGTTCTTTTAAATAATTCATTTTAAATGTATCGTTTCAAATCTGACGTAATTTACACCAAAGTTTTATTTCTCTTATTAATATTCACGTGAAAATACTTTTGTTGTTAGAAGGAAATATTATTTACGCTGTCTTCGAATTCACGATAATAGTTGAAAAGATTATTTCAAAATATCTTGCGCAAATATATTTTTCAATTTAAATTGTTTTGCCATATTTTTTAGTCATTTTAAATATGACGTAATTTCCTCCATTTACAAGTTTTAATGCATAATAATGATTTTTTTTATTTTAAGATTTTGTTTCTCAAATTCAAGTGTAAATATGGTTCTTATGACGTAATTTTCCTGCTTTTAACATGTAATCATTTAATTCTTATTTTAAAGTTTTTTTTTTTCTGTTTGTAATAGTCACGTATAAATAAATTTTTAATTTGAAGCAAACATTATTCTTTGCGCTGTTTATACAATTGGCAACAGTTTAAATTAATAACATTTTCTAAATTTTGTAAAAAATATCTCTCGAAATGCTGAAAATTTTAATTTAAAATAGAAATAAAACCTCAAAAAATGAGTCTTATAAGAAAAATAAATGCAATCCGCACACCGAGAACTTATAACGTATAAAATGATCTAAAAATGATTAAATTCTCATGTATAGCTTTTGCTCCAATAAAACTTTTTTAATGGAACGATTTTGTCCAACTTTAAAATTAAATATATCTTAAAATAATTCTTCGATTTGAAAACTGTCTGCATCAGCGTGTTTATCAAACATTTCTCTATAATACCGCCGATTTTCATATTTTTGTATGCAACAGTTTTTTTTTAATATTAACGATGAAAGGCCATGCTTAAGCATTCAAATTGGATGCCGATCTACCCGGAATATCTACGCAGATTTTCATTGGTCCATTTCCAAATCAAAACTTTTTTTTATATATGGAAGGATTACTAATATACCCAAACATAAATACGCTGAATTTGCAATTTTTATAATTTTATGATATGAATTATGAAATTAATATTCGAAAAAATTATGAATTGCAACTTGCATTTTTTTTTTTTTTTTGATGGATTTAGATGTAGTAAGTCCGGCTTTATGTAAATCCAAAATTTCACATTTTTCTTCCAAGTAGTTTTCAAATTATGCTCAAAAAACGGCAAAATGATGGTTTAAGGGGCCGTCTATAACAGAAGTGAGTAGATATTTTGAAATTTCTTCTGCTGTCCTGTAATCTTGCAGGCTTCATTGACTTCTTAAGGTGGCTTGATCAGGATGGGGGCTCTCTCGGTTAACAATCGATTTCCGAACTTCAATTTGGATACAGCCTTTAAAATACGCTCGCTTTAAAATAATTATTTTCTCAGAAACTTATGGTACGAATTGCATAAAAATTTGTTTTTACGCTAATTGAAGGATGTAGAGTTCATTTATGCTGTCAGAATTGTGTACTGCTATGAAAAAAAAAAACAAAGTTATGGTTCGTTTTAATATGTAGATGGCCTCCTAAACAAATTTTATCTATATCATTTAAAAGTAGACTTTATTTCCAATCGTTCGGTACCAGTAACTTTATTCTACGCTAATTTGTTAAGGAGTTAGTGGGGGGTGTTTACTTTTTTTTTTCCACGACTGTACAAACTTTTATGAAGTTTCATTTGCAGCAAAAAGTTAGAAATTTTTTGTTGCTTAAAACACTTCTTTCCAACAATTATGTTTTCAGTCATCACTTCAAGTTTTTTTAATAAATCCAGCATTGGTGGACAGTTAATTAGGGCATACGTTTTCCTTTTCTTGCGCATCTTTAACATTTCCGAGTCGGAAATTTCATCATTTTCCCCAATTTCATCTTCATCTTCTCTAACACAATCTTCTTCATTTTCTTTTTCATTTTTAAACATATCACAAATTTCTTGCTTCGAACTTTCTTGATCAACGGAAGCATTGCACATTGGGATATCACTGTCAAAATTCTCGAATAATTCAGCATTCAATGGTTTATGTTCAAAAGGCAATTGATTTATAAGATTTTGAATATTCGAAAGGCTATTGTTATCATTTGCAAGTTGTGACAGAAATTTGTTGCGAAAAGCCAGATTTTTCAAAGCATTTTGAAATTGTACTTTGGCGTACCAAATTCTATGAAACATTAACCCACATTATGGCATCGAGGACATTATGAAACAACTTCATTTACTGATTTGCATTTTTCTGCTCTGAAAATTATAGCCTGGAGCAAGAACTTTCTATAATGTAGCTTGAAAGTTTGAATTATTCCTTGATAGCGGCTGTAAATGCAATGTGGTATTAGGTGGTAGAAACTACTTTCACATTTGAAAAAGACAATTCACTTGGATAGGCTGGACAGTTATCTATAAACAATAGAATCTTTGTTAGGTAGATTTCGTAAGAAATACTACCTATTGCAGTCGTTACCATGGTGCGACTTTTGAAAAATTCCTTCATAACTCTTCATTACATGACCCCAGGAACCCAAAACCACCCCCACCTAAAAAGTTTATATATACATATATATATATGTATGTATGTATGTACTAAATTTTGTCCGCACGATAAAAGTCGCAATTATGCACGGAACGTCTTCAAACTCGCCAACAACTTTAAGATGGCTAATTTCTCGGCGGGGATTGAAAATGAGAAAAATCGGTCCAAAGGAATGGGAATTGGGAAGGTTAAAAATTTTGAATACCGTCTTAACATGATTCTGATAAAACCAGCTTTTACACAACAATGGCAGGAAAAAATAAATATTTTTCGTTATAGCTGTTGCCAACAATAAAAAAAAAAGCAATAAAATTCTCACCATAACAATTGCTTTTCTAATGCAATGTTTTCACGTGAAAAATTAAATTAGATAAACAGTTTGACGAATTGAAAACAAATTGAATATTACGTCATAAGTTTTCTAGAGCAAGATTTCTGCATGAAAATTCAAAATGAAATAAATAGTTTGACGAATTGAAAAGAAATTGAATATTATGTCATAAGTTTTCTAGAGCAAGATTTCTGCATGAAAATTCAAAATGAAATAAATAGTTTGACGAATTGAAAACGAATGGAATATTACGTCTTAAGTTTTCTAGAGCAAGATTTCTGCATGAAAATTCAAAATGAAATAAATAGTTTGACGAATTAAAACAACAACAACAAAAAAAAATATTGCGTCATATTGAAAATATAATGGACCACAGCAGGTGAATATGTAACGTCATGTGAGTTTGAAGAAACGTATTAAAACAGGATAAAAACCCGAGTATGGAAATATTAACATATTTTAACACTTTGAGGTTCTCTGAATTTGATTTAGCCATTTTTAAACCTTACATGCGTGTGTGTATTTGTGTATATTAGAGTTTTCACAAAATGTTTAGCTCCCTAGAGATCATTCTTAGCGAAGGAACTGGGTTTATCTTTAATCTTGATTTAAGTTTTGTTGGTGAATTTAGTACTTAACTTCGAAATCTACCTCCGCCTGTAGGCCCGAGCCGGCAGGGATTTTTTTTTTCTTTGCTTCATCTGCTTATTTAATTGTGTAACCCATTCAGTAAAAATACAGGATGTTATCCAAGATTTTTTACTTCCGTACTACGATACTGGTAAATTCTTGATGTTAACCTTTTGAAACAGCGTGGTTTTCTGGCTGCTTCTATCATAAGAGGTTTTAGTTTCTCTTATGTTGAGCTGCAAACAAGCAAATGGTAATTACCTCTTTAGAAATCTTTTCATCTTTACCTTTATCTCCAGCCATTGGTAATGTTTTGTTTGACATTTCCAGATAAAACAAACTACATTCATCAACGTTGAATGTCTTCTTTCTTGTAATTCTCCAGAAAATCAGAAATCAGTCTTTTAAAGGAATCTACTGTTTCCATATCAACGTTATGAGATTCTCCACACAAAATTTTCTGAGAAATGTTATTCCTTTTCTTGAAAGCTTCTAACCAACCGTTAGAAGCAGTAAAATTTTCTCTATTGAGTTTTTTTTTTTTTAAACTCTAAAGCTGCTTCTTCTAGCAAAGGTCCAGAGCATTCCACACATTTTTTTAAAACCATTCAACAGTTGCTTAATTTAACTTCAAAAGAATCGTTTTTTCGAATTTTCTGACTCCTAAATCATTTTCATTTAATCTTTATAGATATTCCGATTTTCTTTTTTAAATATTGCTTAAACAAATTTTACTGATTCGGAAATTTTCTGCTGCTGCTCTTTGACTATTATTGTTTAGAAGATTAATAACTTCAATTTTATCTTTTATACACAACTCTATTTATATTGTTTAGATTTTTTAGATTTAGATTCTTTATTCTCCATACTTTAAGAAGAAAGAGAACTGCATTAAAAATAAAAACTTGAAAAAACTACCAAACTAACAAGAAAGCTACAAGTTCATACAACTAAAACTTAATGTTAAATGTTACAATTCTTGCAAGCAGTACAATGAAAGAACATGTGCAGGTTTATTCTTAGAATTTCGTCAAACATATTACAAAGGAACCCTTTTAAAACAAATCCGAACGATGGCAAACTCGTCTCCTTAGATAAACGTAGTACTAACACGCGACTTAGTTAGCCTATGAGTAGCAGGCGCAAGCATTCCTATCCTACGATCTGTCAATATGCTTGCGGAAAACATTCCTCATTCCTCTCTCACCTCGAGAGAAAAATTGGGAAGGGAAATGCCATCTTAAAGAGGTGCAAATATTACAATAAAGTGGTCACTTTGTACATTAAGCAGATGGTCACTATAGGAGACAAATTCCTGTACTATTTTATGGATAAAAATAAAAATTTCGGAAAATGGTCACTTTAGTCTTTTAGTTTGAAAATTATCGGCATGCAGAAAAATGGATGGTCACATTTTATAGGTTCAAATAACATTGACAATGACAGGCTATCTGGTCACTTTACACTATAGACAGGTGGTCACATTACCGGACAATTCATGTATTATTTTATATGAGCACGAGTAAAATTTTACAAAAGCGGTCACTTTAGCCACGTGGTTACTTTACCAAGGTAGTCACTTTAACAGGTTCCACTGTATTATAGTTTGAGATAGTGTAGTGCTGTCAACCGGTGATATTTGGAACTAAAACAAGGAAGATTAGTAACAAAATTTCTTATTTCACGCATTACTCTCCTGCGAGAATTACATTAAAAGCTGTCACCGCTTAATTGTTATGGAATTTTAAAAATGTTTAGTCCATCTTACTATATCCTGTATAAAGCTGAGCGTGATAGTCTTTTTAAATACATTACGTTAGGCAAGCTAGACTTTTTCTGACATTTCGTCAAAAGAAAAAGAAAAGAACGGCAAATTGTTCATGCTTGATCGAGGGCCTGCGTGCACCTCAAAACACATGATTAAATATGCCGACAGCGGTAACGGAACTGTAGAAAGAACACACATTCGTGAAAAAGAACATTGACGGATCAGAAACTCCGCCTTGTCTGTATTTAACTATGCTACTTACAGAAGAAAGTGCGTTCTTGTCCATCAATCGAACTAGCATTCATCAGAACAGAATGTTGTGTGGGTGTTATTGCAGGTTCATCGACAATGTAATGAATCTGCCGACAGTATTGTTATGAAATTTATTGTTGTATAGGAACTTTTTGCGTTTTCTTTCGTAATTTTGCGCGCTGTGGAAACGATACTAAGTCTTATAGTTTGGCAAATAGAAAATAATTGCCTGGAGACGGAATATTTATCGAAGCATATATTTTAAACCAAAGGTTTCAAGGTAAATATGAACTGGTAATGACAAATATAGGACTTTTCAAAAGAGATGGGGTAAAATTTAAGAGGTGGTATAGAACAGGGCTGTCCAATACAGCGTCCTTTCGAATTTTTCCTTCTATTAGATTTTCTTTTAGAGTGTTTGTTAACCAGTTCTGAAGCTTACCTGGCTAATGTTAAACCTATGGCTATGGAAGAAAAAAAAATGGCCATAATTGTTTTTTTCAAAAAAAAAAAAATTATGCTACTTTTTTCCCATTTTGACCAGAAAATGAGAGTTCTAACTTTTTACGGCTGCTCTTTCATCTTCACCTAACACTTCATTTATAACGGCTGTTTCATAATAATGGAAGCCATCTGTCCATTAGAAGAAAATAACTCGGTTAAAATTCTCTTTGTAAATATACTTTGCGGAAGAGGAGGGGAGGGGGCAAAATCCATGTTTGCCCCAGGTGCAAAGAGGTTAGTTTCGGTCCTGAAATAAGTCAAGGATTACTATTCATAAATACTGGTGTAAGATAGCCCCTTCAGTAATGAGACTGCAACTACATAAACTGAGTTAGTACTGTTGCATATTTTTAGTCGTATGTGAATAATGGCGCCGTTCCTTGTTTGGAACCAGGTGATGCGCACCCCTGATTGCTGAAAGATTGGACAGACCTGGTATAGAACACATCGAAAGGAACAATTTTTGTATGGGAAATCAGAGTCGTAATTTACTTATTCAGTGAAAAATACAGGTTGTCTCGCTCTAAACTGAATTTGGATTTTCCTTCATCATTCTAACAATAATGAACTTTTCTGCAGACTTGCCTTACTTTGCGTACAATGCGATGACATCACAAACAAGTAATATAAAAAAAAAATTAACGCCAATTCCTACTTATCCTATCAAAATTCCTATCAAAGAAAAATTTAATATAATCACTTAAGCTAATATTAGTTTTTGTTGGATTAAAATATCTCAATTTGTTGATTTTCTATAAGCAAGTAAACCCTATTGGTTTATAATGGAAGTCTATGGGAATTTGGCGAAATAGTAGAGATATCGCCAAATTGGCGTCATTTTTGGCGACTCATTTTGGTCGCCAAATTTGGCGATAAACTTGGCGGTATTTGGTGACAGAACAGGGTCTATGGTACCCCCCCCCCCCTTATAGGTATGGATATGCATTAAATGCTGTTCAATAACCAATTGCCGCCATGTTTTCTCCCATACAAAACTAAAATTAATTAATTAAATTTAATTAATGAATTAATATTTGAAAAAAAACTGTATTAACATCAAGTGTCATCCACTACAAGTTTAAAAAAATGTATTTGAACTTGAGTGGATGAATAATAAGTATTTTATTAACGATTGAAAATTTGAACAAGATATATATAGGGAGAGTGTGAACTAATAGTAGGTATTAAAAAATGGCGGCCGTGTGTAGTAATTCAGAGAAAATGTAATTTTTAAATACGGAGTGTGTTGAAGTTCAGCACAGTTTGGACTTCCACCACTTCTCATGAACAGTGTTGCAATTGGGCGGTTTTTTTTTAAATTATTTGCATGACGTTTTATTGCTATCACTTTTTAAGGATATAGCAATATTCACTTTATTTAATATGTCATTACTTAGGGAGAATATTGTATCACAAAAGTTGTAGCAATCAAGGAATATTAATTAAAAATCCCGCCCAATTGGAAACACTCGTGATATCGTTACGTTTCAGACAAAACAAGGTATGTCTCTTTAAAACTTCCATGAAATATCTTCATTATTGTTAAAGTTATGGTAAAAAATTCGTGTTTGGCTTGAAATTGAGTATCTTTGGATTTTGTGGTGTATAAGGAGATTGCCACTCTGCTTTTATACATAAAAAACACTTTTTGTATAAGCATATAAAACAACGTTTTAAGCACCAGAACTGTTTAACTTATATTAGGTTATTTTTGATAGCATTCAGCGTGAAAACACTTGGATTTGGATGAGATGGTGAAAAAGAGTACCTGTAGAAGCAACTCTTTACCTCCGATCTAGAACTGTGCATTAGAGAAATTCGAACCATAACCACTGTCAGAAATCTAGCTGTGGAAACGCGCAAAAAGGGAAAAGACAATAAAAAAAAAGTCCTTCCGGCCAGTGCCGGGAGGAAGAGGTAGCTTTCATATTCCTTATTTTAAAAAAGCCAACTTATATTATTCAAACACACGAAGCTCAATTAAGTGGAAACCGAAAGTAGGAGATTCAATACTAATTTTTATCAATACTAAATCATTTTGAATGAGAATTTCGCAAAATTAGTCAGCTTTATCCAAGCTGCTTTTATTTAAAGTAACTTATATTTCGCTGCCAAATTCGGCGATTTCTTAAAGTGCCTGCCATTTTAAGACAACATGGTGGATGAGGCTAACCAGTGAACTTGGTCGAGACCTTAGTAATTGCTGTGCACATGCTCACTCACATCGGAATCGGTTGATACATACGAGTGCTGTCGCAGGCAAAAAATCAGATTTTTCAAAATGTCACCCACGTTAGAAATTGAAACTGCTATATCTGAGCCATTTCTTAAGATAAAGATAAACAAAAAATGCTCCTGAATCCTTATATCAAGGTCAAATACTTAAGAAAGAAACCTTTTTCAATTTCTAATTTTTTTTGCACCTCACTTTAAATATATATTTTTTTTATTTAATGGCCGCCATTTTGAAACAAGATGGCTGATGAAGCTGGCCAGCGAACTTGGTCCAGATATTGATGTATACTATTCACATGCCTTCTTCCATCGAAATAGGCGAATACGTGTGGTATCGCGGGACAAATACAAGATCGTTTCAAAGTATTAGCCATGATAGAAATTCAAAGTGCTATAATTCAACCACTTTTTAAGATATAAACAAAAGAACAAATTTTCAGAAACAAAAACTGCTCCAGAATCTTTGTATCAAGGCCAAACACATAAAAAAAATCTTTTTCATTTTCCAGTTTTTTAATACCTCGTTTTAAATTTTAAATTACATTTTTTTTAAAAATGGCAACCCTTTTGAAATAAGATGGCGAATGAAGCTGGCCAACAAACTCGGTCGAAACATTGGTATGTACTATGTACAGATATAAATACGCCTGTTATCGCGTGACAAAAATCAGGGCGTTTCAAAATGTCAGCCACGCTAGAAATTCAAAATGCTATAACTCAGCCATTTTTTAAGATACAGACGAAACAAAAACTGCTCCTGAGTCTTTTTATCGAGGTCAAACACATAAGAAAAAAATATTTTTTCAATTTTCAATTTTTTGGTACCACATTTCAAATTTAAATTTTTCTTAAAATTTTAAATGGCCGCCATTTTTAAACAAAATGGCGGATGAAGCTGGCCAACGAACTCGGTCGAGACATTGGTCTGTACTATGTATAAACGAAGTTACATCCAAATCGGTTCATAAATACGCCTTTTATCGCGTGACAAAATTCAGGCCGTTTCAAAATGTCAGCTTCGCTAGAAATTCAAAATGCTATAACTCAGCCATTTTTTAAGATATAGACGAAACAAAAACTGCTACGGAGTCTTTGTATAAAGGTCAAATACATAAGAAAAAAATATTTTTCCATTTTCAATTTTTTGGTACCACATTTTAAATTTAAATTTTTTTTTTAATTTTTAAATGGCTGCCATTTTGAAACAAAATGGCGGATGAAGCTGGCCAACGAACTCGGTTGAGACATTGGTATGTACTATGTACACACCGAATTACATCCAAATCGGTTCATAAATACGAGAGTTACAGTGTGACATAGGTCAGATATATATATATATATATATATATATTGATATATATATATATATTGATATATATATATATATATATATATATCAATTTTGAACGGAGGGTGGTTTCGGGGTCTGGGGGTCATGATCGATGAAAATATACCAAAATTTTTTTAAATCGCTTTCCTCCGAACGGCTGCAATAGGTAGCTTTTTGTAAAGAAAGCTACCTAAAAGGACCGTTTAAATACACCATACAATGTAAATAAAACGTAGAATTTAGAATATAATTACAAAAGAAGAAAATACATACAAAGAGCATAGCATAGTATTTGAAGAATAAAACAATTATAGCACGTCCAGGAAAGGAAGCCCTGCCAATGCTTAGAAGAACTGGGGAAATTATCTCGTTTAATGTTTTCCGGAAGATGAAGTCTTCTCCAAAGGGCACGATCATCACATAGATGGTCAATTTAAAGACTAGGATTTGGACGAGGTGGTGTGAAGAGTACAATCTGAGACTCCAAACCTTTGGTAGAAACCTGTGGAGCAGAAAAATTTGTTCCATAGCTAATATCCAGACAATTATATCTCTGGAAACGCGAAGATAGGGGAAAAGCTCAGCCCCCTAAAAAGGCCATTTAAAAGCATCATATATTAATTAAGAAAAAATTAAAATATAATAAAATTAACATATATTATTTAAATAATTAAATAATAGAGAAATGTGAAGGAAAATATATACAAAATTTATAAAAAGAAAAATATTGTTAACAACCAGGAAATGAAATCTCATCAAAGCAAAAAGCAGGAAAAACTAAATTGGGTCGATATTTTCTGGAATATGAAGAATTGCCAGAGGTCTTCTCCAGCAGGCACGCTAATCGTAGATAGAAATATTTTGAAGATCCGCATTTGGTATAGCAGAGATATTGTTAACGAAGTTGATAGCTTGATTTTAGGTAGCTTTCTTTACAAAAAGCTACCTATTGCAGCCGTTCGGAGGAAAGCGATTTCAAAAAATTTTGATATATTTTCATCGATCATGACCCCCAGACCCCGAAACCACCCTCCGTTCAAAATTGATATATATATATATATATATATATATATATCAATATATATATATATATATATATATATATATATATATATCTGACCTATGTCACACTGTAACTCTCGTATTTATGAACCGATTTGGATGTAATTCGGTGTGTACATAGTACATACCAATGTCTCGACCGAGTTCGTTGGCCAGCTTCATCCGCCATTTTGTTTCAAAATGGCGGCCATTTAAAATTTTTAAAAAAATTTAAAATTTGAAATGTGGTACCAAAAAATTGAAAATGGAAAAATATTTTTTTCTTATGTATTTGACCTTTATACAAAGACTCCGTAGCAGTTTTTGTTTCGTCTATATCTTAAAAAATGGCTGAGTTATAGTATTTTGAATTTCTAGCGAAGCTGACATTTTGAAACGTCCTGAATTTTGTCACACGATAAAAGGCGTATTTATGAACCGATTTGGATGTAACTTCGTTTATACATAGTACAGACCAATGTCTCGAACGAGTTCGTTGACCAGCTTCATCCGCCATCTTGTTTAAAAATGGCGGCCATTTAAAATTTTAAGAAAAATTTAAATTTGAAATGTGGTAGCAAAAAATTGAAAATTGAAAAAATATTTTTTTCTATGTGTTTGACCTTGATAAAAAGATTCGGAAGCAGTTTTTGTTTCGTCTATATCTTAAAAAATGGCTGAGTTATAGCATTTTGAATTTCTAGCGTGGCTGACATTTTGAAACGTCCTGATTTTTGCCACGTGATAACAGACGTATTTATGAACCGATTTGGATGTACCTTGGTGTGTACATAGTACACACAAATAACTCAACCGAGTTCGTTGACCAGCCTCATTCGCCATCTTGTTTCAAAATGGTGGCCATTTAAAAAAATTTAAAAAAAATTAAATTTAAAATGAGATACCAAAAATTTGGAAAATGAAAAAGATTTTTTTTTGTATATGTTTGACCTTAATACAAAGATTCCGGAACAGGTTTTGTTTCGTCTACATCTAAAAAAATGGCTGAGTTATAACATTTTGAATTTCTATTGTGGCTGACATTTTAAAACGACCTGATTTTTGTCACGCGATAACAGGCGTATTTATGAACCGATTTGAATGTAACTTGGTCTGTACATAGTACATACCAATGTATCGACCGAGTTCGTTGGCCAGCTTCATTCGCCATCTTGTTTCAAAAGGGTTGCCATTTAAAAAAAAAATGTAATTTAAAATTTAAAATGAGGTATTAAAAAATTGGAAAATGAAAAAGATTTTTTTATGTGTTTGGCCTTGATACAAAGATTCTGGAGCAGTTTTTGTTTCTGAAAATTTGTTCTTTTGTTTATATCTTAAAAAGTGGTTGAATTATAGCACTTTGAATTTCTATCATGGCTAACACTTTGAAACGATCTTGTATTTGTCACGCGATACCACACGTATTCGCCTATTTCGATGGAAGAAGGCATGTGGATAGTATACATCAATATCTCGACCAAGTTCGCTGGCCAGCTTCATCAGCCTTCTTGTTTCAAAATGGCGGCCATTAAATTAAAAAAAAATTATATTTAAAGTGAGGTGCAAAAAAATTAGAAATTGAAAAAGGTTTCTTTCTTAAGTATTTGACCTTGATATAAGGATTCAGGAGCATTTTTTGTTTGTCTTTATCTTAGAAAATGGCTCAGATATAGCAGTTTCAATTTCTAAAGTGGGTGACATTTTGAAAAATCTGATTTTTTGCATGCGACAGCACTCGTATATATCAACCGATTCCGATATGAGTGAGCATGTGCACAGCAATTACTAAGGTCTCGACCAAGTTCACTGGTTAGCCTCATCTACCATGTTGTCTTAAAATGGCAGGCACTTTAAGAAATCGCCGAATTTGGCAGCCAAATATAAGTGACTTTAAAGAAAAGCAGCTTGGATAAAGCTGACTAATTTCGCGAAATTCTCATTCATAATGATTTAGTATTGATAAAAATTAGTATTGAATCTCCTACATTCGGTTTCCACTTAATTGAGCTTCGTGTGTTTGAATAATATAAGTTGGCTTTTTAAAAATAAGGACTATGAAAGCTACCTCTTCCTCCCGGCACTGGCCGGAAGGACTTTTTGATAACATATTTGATAAGAGGAACTTTTACATCATGGTAAATGTTCGCATTTCTGCGGTACCAGAGGGAATGAACAATGCCTCTAAACGTCCTGTTTCGGACCACTCGAATTTTCTGTAGATTACTTTTAGCTGTAGAACCCCAGATCTGCGAAAGTAGAGAAGTATGGAACTGAGAACCATTTTACACAACAGTATTTTATTACCCATAGCCATACCCATCTCTCTATTATACAGAAGATGGGCAAGATTACTTTTAATAATATAGAATTTTTGAACGTTATGTTCGATTTGCTTGAACCAAGTGAGAGTGCTGTTAAAAGAAAGCACCAATATATTTAACCTTCCCGTCTAAAGCTGACAAATTATCCATCAAGGTAAAAAGAGGTAAAGTGATTACGAGAGAAAATGATTGCCTGAAATTTAATAGGATTAATTTTGATACATCACTTAGTGAAAAAGGTTTCAACTTTCGGTTATATTGTTGTAGATCAGGCATGGGAAACACGTGGCCCGCCAACAACTTATCTGTGGCCAGCAAAGCCTTTGCTATTTTATCTGTATTTAATTTAATTGTTAACACATGCATGCCGAAAATACACTTTGCATTAATACACTTGCACCAACCATGGTCTCAAAGATGGCAAACATCCGAAAGATATGTATTAGAATATTTCGAATTATTATAAAAGTTTACAATTTTCATTTTAAATCGACAAATTATGAATGTGTAAAAGGCTTCCAACAGACAAAATACTTGGAGTTTTTATTTGAAATTACAAAGCACTCGAGTAAACTTCAAAACAGATTTCATAATGCTATCTTGTTATTTGATAGTATCAGCGTTTTCAAATAGAATTTATTACTTTTACAAAATGATTTTGAAAAAGAAAATGTATTTCATTTTAAATATGCTAGGCATTATTTCAAGCCAAGTCAATAAGGTACTTAATAAATAACAACATAGAACGCGGAACAGCTACGCGTAACCGCCATCGAAACTGAATAAGGGGCATAAAATAAATTTTGGCAAAAAAAGAACTGTTCAAAAAATAAGTCTGTAAATTCTGGTGGAGAAACCCGCAACAGCAGGGTTAGAGTTTGTCAGTTAGAGTTTGAAGCATCTGAGGCCCAAAGTAGCCACAAAAATGGCGCATATAGCATTCAGAATTTTGGGAGCCCTACACTTTGTTTATAAGCCATTTTAGAGATGGCAAAAACGGAGAATGAGTACGGAGTAGATGATAAAAGACACAGCAAAGCCATATAAAAAGGTTCATCAGAATCCCGAAATTAAACTGTATGCTACTGAACCTTACCTATACATGAGGCGTTCAGAACTGAAATGGATCAAATTCATTTTTCACACTTCGAGATACATCGAGTTAAAGTTTCTCCTTGATTGTAATTTTTCTATTTGACTAAATTTTTATTTATTTATTTATTTTTTTGGCGTCAGGTTGTCATGGAAAGTCTAACTAAAATATTAGTGTTAGCTCTAAAAAATTATAATGATAACAAAGAAAGCAATTTGATTCTAAATTTAAAATTGATCCACTTCACTTCTGAACGTATTATCTGTAAACTAGTATGCTGCGGCCATCACGACACTTTCTTTTATATAAATCACGTCAATTAAATCATTTAAATAATACAAGAAATTACATCAATTCATATCAAAGTATATCTGAAGTTGAAGTTTGATGAAAATTCGTGCATTAGTTATTGAGGTATAGAGCTATAGCGGAAATTCTGAAAAATGTAGTATAGCAGCGCCACCTGTTCGATTACACCAAAACTAATTTCGATTTACACCATTTCGATTTACACCATACATCGATTACACCAGCGATTTACACCAAAACATAAACAGCACTAAATTATATCAGGGTATACCTGAATCTGAAGTTTGATGAAAATTCGTGCAGTAGTTATTAAGATACACCTATAGTGGTAATTCTGAAAAGTACAGCATAGAAGCACCACCTGTTGAGCGATTTGCACTAAAACATAAACGGCACTAATTCATATCAAGGTATACCTGGATCTGAAGTTTGTTGACAATCCAAGCATTAGTTTTTGAGATAGAGCTATTGCGGAAATCGCAAAAAACAGCATAGCAGCGCCACCTGTTCAGCGATTTACACCAAAATATATAAAACGTCAATTCATGTCAAGGACTAACTGAATTTGAAGTTTGATGAAAATCCGTGCATTTGTTCTGAAGACTGAGCCATTGTGGAAATCGTGAAAAATGCTGCATAGCAGCGCCATCTGTTGAGCGATTTACACCAAAAACTAAACATCACTAATTTATATCCAGGTATACCTGGTTCTGAAGTTTGTTGAAAATACAAACATTAGTTCTTCAGATAGATCTATTGCGGAAATCGCAAAAAATGCGGCATAGCAGCGCCACTTGTTGAACGATTTACACCAAAATGAATAAAACGTCAATTCATGTCAAGGACTAACTGAATCTGAAGTTTGATGAAAATCCATGCATTAGTTCTGAAGATTGAGCTATTGTGGAAATCGTGAACAATGCTGCTTAGTAGCGCCACCTCTTGAGCTATTCACACAAAAAACTAATCAGCACCAATTTATATCAGGGACTCACTGAATATATATATTTTTTAAATTCCATGCATTAGCTCTTGAGATAGAGCGCCCACAAAATTTGTGTCACATACATACATACAGAAACACAGAGCCACAGACTCACAGGCAGACATTTTGTAAAAACATGTTGTTCGGAATCTCTGACTCCTAAAACGGATAAATCCGTCGAAAACAGAAAATTTTCACGAATCCAATACTTTCTTCTTGCAAAGATAGAAAAAAGTAAAAAAGGGTGAGCCACATAGCTCACTAAATTAATTTTGGTTGTCTTTGACTAGTGCATGCCACCAGTCGAGGTTTTTCAGGGACATCTCGGATTGTATTATTGCAAAAATCATCGGAGTGGGAGAAAAAAAATGTATTAAAAAATGAATTCGAAAGAAGATTTTTGAATTTCAAGAATTATGAAAGTGAGTTTAATCTGTTTGCTTCTCTTCTAATGATTGATGTTGAAATTATTGTTCAAAATTTTTTACTTCAGTTAATCAAACTTCAGCGCGAAAATATATGGATATGTGGTTTCCAATTTTTTGTTATTATTCATAACCGGCCAATTTTTTTAAGTATAGTGTGCAATATTTTGTTATTTTTAAAGTCAAATAAACATAATTTGAACAGGGAAATGCATTTAATAAATGAAATCAGACTAACAGAGCATAGATACAAAATACATTTTATTAAATAGCTTTTTTGATTCAAAATATTTTTATATGTATTTTTTACTTAGAGAAAACACGAAAGATTGACAGTTATATTCTTGCTAGATCAAGATTAGCATGTACAATGAAATTTTTAAAATAAATACTATTTAGAAAATTCAATTAAATTTTATAGATTTGGTTGATAAAAAGTAATTTTGAGTATTTTTTAGGGGAAAAAAAAGACAAAATAAACTACGTATATTACTAACTTTGGAACTTTATTTTAAAATTTCTTTAATATGGCTATATTTTATAGGAACAAATTTTATTCTGTGCAATGCTAATAATATTATCTATCCTTTTTTTTGTTATGACCCGAGGCTATATGCATATAATTCTTAATTTGGTCCAAGGCGGTAAATGAGTTTGACATGCCAGTTGTAGATGCTCATGCATAATAAGATGTCCACAGGCCACAAATGCATGAGAAGATCGAGCAATCAGAAGAGCAGCCACATCTGCACCACCAGCATCACTATCATCTATTCGACGCCATTTGCCAGTTGATATGGATGCAGTGGTATCAAAATATACCATCCTTAGATGACAGGCCGACTCTGGACTCAGCTCCCGACATCCATTTAGGCAGTTGATTATAACTCTTCAACATCGGCGGTGTTGTCTGGATTGGTGTCGATCTGGAGTAAACTGGGCAGTGTCTGAGTGGAGGAATGTGATATTCATAGCGACGATTCTCTCTTTTCTCTAAGTTCTGGTGATTACCGTACGTGTGTGTAGGCAGAGAGGCCAGCGGTTCAATCCTGCATTTGTTACTGAGCGGCACACTACCACAACATCTGGAGTGACATCCTGGGGAGCGATCTGCTGGGGCAGCTGATATTTTTTACTCGTGCTGCAAGGTACTCTAATGGCTCACAGGTACGTAGATGATATTTTGCAGCCGGTGGTATGCCCATGCTATCAAGTCGCCTAAGTGTGATTTATCAGCAAGATAACGCTTGGCCACATACTGCGCGACTCTCGGAACAATGTCTGCCCTTCCATGGCCTGCCAGGTCACCAGATCTTGCTCCAATATAGAATGTTTGGGACATGTTGTAAAGGCGACTACAGCCGTCTCGTAATACTATCGAACTAGTTTGTCAGTTGCTACATTTATGGCAGTATCTACCGCAGAGGGACATCGGTAAATTAATAAGCTCCATGTCTCACTGAGTATCGGCTTCTATAGATACCAAATGCGGGTATACAACTTACTGAAATTAACATTCTTTTTGCTGTTACTAGTTAATAAAATATGTTTTTTTGTTCTGAATTTATAATCACTTGTTCATCTCAGCAAACAGTAGTTAAATACCAAGTTTCATGGTCGTAGTTCTACTTTTTCGGGGTGCATCTATTTTTTTGCAACAGAGTGTATATATCCATGATTAAATTGTTTTCTCCACATTTTCCCCTTCTTAAAAACTTGATTCTAAAAAACCCGTTCATAACGAACACGCATACGTTAGAAGTAGCCTATATTCCAATATTCTAATTTCTACACTGTAAAAAAAAAAATATGTAAAGTTACTAAAGTTTTTCTAGGAAACTGGGATTCCAAGAAATTTTTATGTAACGGCAACAAGAAAAAATCCTGTAACAGACGCTGTTACAGGAATTTTTCTTGTTGCCGTTACATAAAGATTTCTTGGAATCCCAGTTTCCTAGAAAAACTTTAGTAACTTTACAGATTTTTTTTTACAGTGTAGTCTAAATATTTCAGAACACAACATTTCTAAGTTCAACATTTCTTCATTTAGAAGGGTTTTTCTTGGTCGTTTAAGGGGTCGAAAGACTCTTAAAATTGGAAAAAAAGAAAAAAAAGACTATTTTTAACATTTAATACCTTAAAATGTATATGATTTTAAAACACAATTTTTATTGGGTTGAAAGGTATAAGTATGTTCTTCCATTTCATGTATTTAAAAAATTGCAAGATGCAGAATTATCATTTATAGGGGACCAAACTGTCAGACATTTGTCGAGCAGAAAATTGGTAGAACAGTTTACGCGCAGGATTAAAAATAAATTTTGCAACTAGAATGAAATTTTTTGTGCCTAATTATACTACAGATTATAATAATGACCCTGAACCAAAATAAATTTGTATTTAAAGCATTTTTATATTTTTAATACAAAGCTGTATTTAGCTAATACAAAATTTTGAAAATTTCAACAGTATAATCAACTAAAAAATATTTTTTTCAACAATAAAAGGAAATTTTAGGTCCAGTTTATACAGACTAACATGAAACACATGTTTTAAAAATTTCATGAAAACATATTCACAAGTTTTTGAGATATCCTGCGCGTTATGCCCGAAAACGTCATTTGGAGAAAAATGACTAAAGTTTCGGAAACGCCGCTTCAGCTATGGAGCGGGTATAATTCGAAAAGCCATAAATTCTGTTCTAATGGAAATTTCAAAGAAATATTTATATCAAAATGTTCAGGAAAAATAGGAGTTTAACATCTAAAAAATTTAAAATTTCGAAAATTTTGAAGCTTTAAGATTCTTGAGGCCCTTAATTTCCTTAAAATTCAAATTTTATAAAAACTATACTTCTGTGGCATCTGAGCTTTGAAAGTAACCTTCATGCTACATATTGAGTTTCTAACCCCAAGAGTTTCGGTGAACTAGTTGATAAATTAATATGCATGTTGCTTTTGGATACTGTATATAAATTTCAGATAATTTCAAAGCAAGGGGAGGAAGGGAGTGGATTATTATTTTTTCTTTTTTATCCATCACAACAAGTCCTTTTTTCGATGTTGAAGCGGATCTGATAACAAACTAATGAAAAAATACTGCCGAAATTCTGAAATATCAAAAATTTGAGCTGCAGTGGAATTGTTTGACCAAAAAGATTTTCTAAGTGTGGAAGAAAATTCTCTCCAGAATTTTTCTTGTCTCCACACTGTTAAAAATTTGCAGCATTCTGGCAGGTCATTTGACCGTTTTTTCCGAAAACGGTTACACAACCGTAATTTTAACACTATTCTGACCATATTATTGGCCATTTTATGGTCAGAATATAGTAAAATTATGGTTATGAAACCGTTTTTTCAAAAAACGGTCAAATGACCTGCCAGAATGCTGCAAAATTTTTAACAGTGCAAAGGAAACTCGAATATAAGTTCTAACTTTTTCTCCTCTTCCCCTTCTCTATGCCTATTGAAAACGGCGTTAAGCGATTCGACTATAAATCTGGACTTGCAAGATCCGTATCAAGTTTAGGGACTTAAAGGATCCGAAAAAGTTTTTTTTTTTTTTTTTTTTTTCTGTCAGAGAAGACCATACTCCCCAAATCCTTTTACATATTTTTTAACCCTTAACTAGTGTTGGCGGTCTCACAGACCGCAGCTTTATTCAGTTTTCAGTGTTTAACTTGTAATTTTCAGTTTAACGCTAGATACTAGAGAAATTCTGTTTCGTTTAAGGTTCTAGTACTATCGGTATAGCCTTCTGAATTGGTGAATTTTAATCATAACAACCCTGTGCATAAAGTTTAATACAGAAACAGTATCCTATGAGTGGATCGAACCTTCAATCCATCTTCGATCAAGCGGTCTCAGAGACCACTCACAGTAGTTATGCGACCTTTTCTGTCACACCAGTTAAAGGTTAAACACATGAATGTAAAAAAAGAACTAAAAATTGCCCTGGAAGAGGAAGGAGGAGTCAGTGGGGAGTACGAATAATTTTTAATGCCCACTTAATGTTTAATTATTTCAAATATCTTAGACATATTAAAATTTTACGACTTTTTTCAAAATCATTAAATATGAAGAAGTTTTATGTAATTAAATTTCAAAATTCAAGGAGGGGCAATAGTCGTCCCCTGCCATCACTTACCTAGAAATCATGCTATTTTACCATATACTAGGGGATCGTAACCGGGCTTCCCGGGTTACAGAATATAGATGAAAACATTTTTTTAAAATTGAAAACTAATATTTTTTTTACATGCAGTATATCTTTTAGATTGCCCACCTAACAATAAAAGAGCATTTTTCATGTGAAAAATGTAAATTATACAATCGAATAAAGTTTTGAAATTTATTAAAAGCGATATTTACATATTAGTTGCATGCTAAGAGTTATTAACCAAAGATTTTGCTACTTAGGGCATCCTTTTGAATTCTGATAATTTCAGAGTTTGAAGCACGTACTTCAATTACATGTCTGTTAAATTTGTATTTTGTTTATATTATTTTATTTATTTATTTACACAGAATTTTTTTTTATGGAATAATAGTCGTAAGAAAATGATGAGCTCTTTATGTTATTTTAAAGGCAAGCGGATTAATCTTTCGTAATCGAGCTCGACGCAATAGAGACAAATTAAAAAATATTTCATGCTTGAAAATTGTTTTTAAAACCATAGACAATCTGTAAATTGAGATGCACTTTGGAAACAAATTCTATTTGAAAGTTGTTTTTTTTCCTGTTTGGATGTCTAAAAATTTAAATTGTTCGATTACATTTTTTTTTTAAATATTATTCTTTTATTTATTTATAGAAGAAGTATTGATTTCGTTGTGGAAAATGAGTCAGAAATAAATGCTGAAAGATTTTTATTGCTTTATTTGTAAAATGTTCATTATTATTTGCATTAATGCGGGCTCGTGATAAGATAAATTACAAAAAATCATGCGTAAAAATTATTTTAAAAAACCTAATAAATCAGTCAATTAAAATACAGTTTTTAAAGAAATTGCATTTGAAAGTAAGCCTAAACGACGTTCTAAAAATTGAAAATATACGATGGTCAGAAAGTTAAAAAAATTGCAGTAGCGAAAATTTCAAAACCGAAATTTGATCGTGAAGTGTTGAAATTCGCAAAATGACGTCGGCGTTACGCACAGATACGTTTGTCCTTTATAATATAGATAGATACGTACTCAGTAAAATATAAAAAAGATCAGTTATTATGATGAAGTTATCAATTGAGGCTTTTACTCTTGGTATTCCGGAATGAAAAACAGCAAAATTTATTTCACTTTGACACGATCATAGAATTTTTCCCCCATGAAATCTAAGCCCGACATCTTTTCTCTTTCTCAAAATTTACATACGCACTTCTCATGTCCGTTTTCACCATTCTTTAAAAAATAGTATTTTAATTTGATCATTTTAAAATCATTTTAACTCAAAACTTGAAGTCACGATTGTCAGCCACATCTTTGCATGTGAACAGTTGCACTCTTAACCTGAGATTCCTTTTGGTGTTTTTAGTCTATTTATTTTGGCGCAGCATGTCCCATAAGGGATTTTGCGCCATTAAACCTCATACAACTAACTAACCAACTTAATTTGAGATTCTAATCTCACTACCGGAGAGTAAAAATTGCCTGATTTATGTATTTTAGGTGCATTTGTGTTAAAATGTTTAATTTTATTTAAGAAAATTGTCGTTTTCTTTTAAAGATGACGTCATTTTTACTTACTTCAGCATTTCGCCTAGTGTCTGAAACTTAGTATCAGTACACATGTAGAAGCAAAAAATATATGGAAAATTTATGAGAAAAAGTGCGTGTTTTCAAAAGCAGTACGTCATTTTCCGTTTTGCTCCAGTGAACTCTATACAACAATTTTTATCAACAATTTCGAATTTTTAATAGAAAACGGCATGAATAAAGATGAATAAACCTCATTATTTCTCTCTTCTCTGCTATAATGAAAGCTATCTAATTACAATCATTTTGAAGAAATTTCATAAAATATTATTAAAATTAAAATATAAAAATCGAGATATTAAAAAAAAAACAGCTAGTGCAGGCACACCTGCAAATAATCAGCTTTCAGTTAAAAGAAAAATTATTACTAAAATTGGTTCAGCAGAAAGCTCATGGCAGATAACTAAAAAACAGCCTTGTGTTTTAAATATATATAGATTATATAAAATTGTGAAAAAATAAATTAAGCAAATTATGTTATTTTGATAAAGTAATAGTAGACTGTCTTAAAGAGTAGCAATAACATTTTATTAGTGTAAAGAATTTTGGACAAAAACTTCGGGAATCTGATATTACTTTAAGTTTCGAATTATTCCTACGATCTTCTTTATTTGCTCGTCTAACTTGGGGAAGCGAATTCATCCAGGCGAAAATCATCAAGTTTTGTATTATAAATTGCTATTTTTTTGGACAAAGACTTCCGATATGAGTATATGCACACTCTATGTCACTGCTCTTCTATAAAGACACTCTAAATTTTTGTAAAACATTGCATTATTTCAGTGTGGGATTGCAATTACATTATTTTCAAAAGTGAAGCCTTTTTACCTGTGAAGAATTTCAAAGCAGCTAAGGTGAAAATGACGCACTTCTACAAAACATATTTCTTTCTTAAGAATTAAATACATGCTTTTTTTAAATCAAATAACATCATTTGCATCCGCTAAAGGATTCCAATTTTACGATCCAGTCTTAAATCAACATCCGTAGAAAAATATGCATTTGACGTCATTATCGGGGAATAATATACAAACCCAGAAAAAAGCAATAATAGCTCCATGTTTTATCAGAAATCATTGATGTATATTTTTTCAAAATGCGGAAAATGTTATTATACACGGAATAACGAAATTGCATTCGTTCAACTTTGTATCGTTTGTAAAGTATGTTTGCAATAAACTACAATTTATTAAATTGATAAATAAAAACGAAATAAAACCAAAATTCACCTGATTAGACGATATTCTTGACATAGCACGTATTTTAATTTCAAACTTTTTCTTCCAGTTTTTATGAAAAAATGGCAACAAAAAGATACAGCAATCTGCTATTTTCCCTTTACTTTCAATATAAATGGAGAACTTCAGTTGCCACGATTACAAAATTTTATTAAAAATTACAAAAAAATTAATATCTCACAAGTTAACTGAGAGCTTTCAAACAAATTGCATCTAAAAGCACATTTTTTTTTCTCTGTTCGACGGTGTAAAAATTGAAAATGTGCGGGTTTAGAAGTTTAAAAATTTGTAGTAGCGAAAATTGCAAAACCGAAATTTTATTTCAAATTTCAAAGTGTTGCCATTCGCAAAATGACATATGCGTTACGCATAGATATGTTTGTCCTTTATAATATAGATTTATATAATCTCTCTGCCGAAAAAAGGCCTGAAATTAATACTCGTTCCGCCAATCATTGAACAAATATTTTGTGATATTAACGGTATGTTTTAATGACGACAATTGATCCACTTTTTAATATTAATATTTAAAAGAAAGCTTAATACACCGAATCTCCAAAATATGTGCCTTCGTTGGCAAAATGAATAAAATCCTTCATCAAATATGAGGTGAGCAAATGATACAATCAATCAAATTCAAGAATTCCATCGGAGACGAACAATGAAATGCTTTTATTGAAACGAATGACATTTTTACAAAATACAACGGTTAAATAACTCGATGTTAGAAATTGACAAAATTATGTTACTCTGTATATTAGTCTTTAGTTTTTAAAGAAAAATAAAAACATCAATTAGTCTCTAACAGGACACAGGAGAGTCTCAACTCGGTGTCTTCGTGCCTGTATTAGATTTTTGTTAACTTCCTGAAGAAAAAAATCCTGGCTTGAATAGTGGCTCCGCCAATAATTGTATAAAATATTTCTGGTATTAACTGTTATAATAATAATGTTTAGGTTCTAACAGGACTTGAATATAGGATCCCAATCCCTAGCTTTTTGTATCCAGAGAGTATTTAGAAATCTCTCCCGAGAAAAAGGGCAAGAATTCAATGCAACACTTGCTCCACCATTCACTGTCGAAATGTTTTTTTTTGTTTGTTTGTCATTATAGTTCTGTGTTTATGGCAATAATTAATTAACTTTTTCTTATTAATATTTAACAGTAAACTTGCTGCTCCTAATCTCAAATATCTGTATCTTCCCTGGCAAATTGAGTAAAATCCTTCATGACACGTGAGATGAGCAGCGAGCACAATCAATGACAAGAATTCCATCGAGGACGAACAATTAAATGCTTTTATTGAAGAAATTGGCAATTTTACAAAATAAAACGATTCAAAAGGCCGAAGCTAAAAACAGGGGAAACTATGGTTACCCTTTATATCAGCCTTTAGTTAAGGGTGTTCTCAAATCGAACAGGGCAACTTTCTGACATAAGTTTTAATTTATTTTTGTTCGAAAATGCATGAAACTAGCTAGTGTTGTTGTTCAGAAACTATGTAATTAAGCTGTTTTTTCCATTTTTTGCAAACGCAATAGATCTTTCTGAAAATAATGTCAAAGTGGGCGTTTTGAACCGAATTTCCGCGCGAAGGGACAAAGAGCACTCAAGAGCGGGCAAAAAACGGGTTTGTCACATGATCGAATTCGCTTATAACTCAATAGGTAATTGATTGATCAAAAATTGAAAAAAAAAAAAACAGTTCCATTCCAAATCGCTTCCATGGCCAGGCTTTCCAATTTTATATCTTTCCGTTAAAAAATAAATTTGTAAATATGTCAAAACGTTTTTCGCTTGTTGAGCAGAGCAGTTATGAACAACCTTAAAAAAAAAAAAAAAAAAAAAAAAAAAAAAAAAAAAAAAAAGTCAATTAGGCTTTAACAGGATCTATCTGAATAGTCCCAACCTTTATCTTTGTGTATGCACTAGATATTTAGAAATCTTCATCGAGAAAAATAACCTGCAGTCAATGCTATACCGGCTCCACCATTCACTGTCGAAATGTTTTTCGATATTAAAGGTCTGTGTTAATGGCGATAATCAATTCACTTTCTTATTATTAATATTCAACGGAAAGCTTGCTGTTCCGAATCTCAAATATTTGTGACTTCGTAGGCAAACTGGGTAAAATCCTTCATGAAACACGAGGTGAACAAAAGATACAATCAATCAATGACAAGAATTCCATCGAAGACGAACAATGAAATGCTTTTATTGAAACGAATGACATTTGTACAAAATACAACGATTAAATAAGCCGACGTTAGAAACAGACGAAAAGGAGGAAGAAGAAATATTTGATGAAGAACTTTTATGCATTCATTTCTCTTTGTGCATAGGCAGACCTATTGTAGCGGTAACTGTTCAAGGAACTTTAGCCGCGCTTGTCTATCAATCACATATTGCTCTGGAACAAAAGAATTAAAAGAAATGTAGGTGTCTTTTATGGATTTATTGATTTTCATTGAACTATAATTCTTTTTTGCGACACGCTGAAAACATTTTAAGGTTTCCATTCATAAATCATCAACACAATATTTTCTCATTATTTTTTGATAATGCATCCATATATTTGATTATGATTCTTACATAAAACAGGGTCGCCAAACAAGAAAAAAAAATATTATTATTATTATTATTATTATTATTACTATTATTTACCTTTAAAAAGCTCAAAAAGCTTTGAAAGTTTGAGGAATATTATCATTATAATTAAAATTTTTACTTTGCAGATTAACAAGAACGTCATTGATGTACGAGTCAACGTAATTTTAACTACTCTGTTAATTAACGTATTCATTGCCGTATTATGCTCCACGTATCGGCGTTACTGTGTGAAGATGAAGGTTCACATTATGCGAACATCCAGCGTATATCCAGCGGCATGTCCCCTGAAGCAATCTTAAATGTTGCATATGAATGACTTATGAATGTTGACCTGTATTTTTCGATTTCGAATGAACTCGGCGAGAGAACCTTTGTAAGAAGAAGTTGATATTTGAAAATATAATTTTAGATGTGGATGTGGAAGTGAAAGTACTTTTTTAGAAAGAAGCTGAGATTTGCAAATGTAAGCCTGGATGTGAATGTGGAAGTGAGATAACCTTTGTAAAAAGAAGTTGAGTCCAAATTCAATTTTGGATTTTAATGTGTATCTGGGTAGGATGCCTTTATATGAGAATGGAGACATACCTCGACCAACGACATACAAGGTCAGTTCATGACGTTTAAAACGTCACACGAAGTGGATCCTCTTTACACGGTGATTGGTATAAAGCCGCGCGCCTATCGGCTTGTGCCAATCGCGGTGTAAAGAGGATCCACTCCGTGTGACGTTTTAAAAGTCATTAATTGGCTTTGTATGTCGTTGGTCGCGAACATATGGATAGAGCTCATGCTCAGACTGGGCTTAGACAGACGCGTTTGTCCAAACTATCATATACATAATGAATTATGTATAATCTATCTATCTAACTTTGTACTTATAATTCATTAATAACTTTTTCATAAATTTGGTAAAATTTAAATATTAATTATTATTTGATTAAGTATATCAATCTATCAAACTAATATATACATAATGAATTATGTATAATCTATCCATCTGACTTTGTAGTTATAATTCATTAATAACTTTATCATAAATTTGGTAAAATTTTAATATTAATTATTAGATTATAATCGTTTTGTGATTAAAAACGTTTTGGCAGTTTTGTAGTCGGTAAAATCCTCAGATGGTATACGCCAGAGTCATGAACGTTCATGCCTAGAGTATACGCTATAGTTTTATTTCAGAAACAGGGGGTAAAAAAAACCAGAAGGTATACCACGTATAATCTCCACTACACCCCACGTTTTGAGCTGCAACTTTACGCATATGTAACTTTGTTTGTGTTATTAAATAAAAGTAAAAATAGTTTTTAAAATAAGAAAGAAAAATCATGCTTAAAGCACAGATTATGAAACACTTTCCAACACTTCTAGAATACTTTAACTAAATATTGTCGTTCAATAAGATAAAGAAGATATACTTAAGAAAACATTTTAGAAAACGCATAACACATTTCAAAACCAGATTTCAACAATTACTGTACATAGTCGGGAAAGTACAATTATTTTGTGCAACTCTGTATATGATCCATAGATTTTTATTTTTTCTACACAGTATGCTAAAATTTAGTTTAGTTCGAAAACGCATAGTACAATTGAACATTCACGTTTAGCAATTTCTACCAAAAGACGGAAACGCACTTCAATACTTTTGTACAGCCATGTATATTATCTAAAGACTTTTATGTACACTATAAAAATTCATTAACTATGTGATCAAATCACATCAAAATGTGTAACACTATTAAAATTAATTGAAAATAATTTCCCCCCACAGACCATAGTGTAACGGAATACTTTTGAGTGCCCCTGTAAATGAACAATGAATGCTACACACTTCATTTGTAATACCGGACATGCCATGGCAACTCTCAATATTGTATATCAATTATGTGTTGATTTTAGTATAATTACGCGAGTTAGAACACAGCCAGACAAACCGAAATCATAAACACTTTTCAACTATGTTAGAAAGTGCTAAAAACACTCTTTTATAAGTATTCAATGGTCATCTTGAAAATGCCTAACTTTTTAACCACAGTTCATGTTTTTAACCAAACATTTCCATTACAATACATTAATTTGGTGTGGGCAACGAACTCGATTATGAAAAATTCACTGCTTTTTTACGCTTGGTAGAAAGCTCACGCAAATGGATTTCTTTCAATATGTAATTTTCGCTCTGTTTGTTTTTCAAGAAAAGGAACAGGAAAGAAAAAAATAAACATTCTTTAAACTATCCTTTTTAAGATTTTTAAATTGATTCTCAACGTATAATACAATCGTAAATTAATTAATATTTAACTATTAATTGATAGAAGCCTATTATTATTATTATTATTTTTAATGTTACACTCTTCATTTTTAACACTTTCCAACAAAGTTGAAAAGTGTTTATGCATTCGGTTTGTCTGTCTGTCTAAACTCTAACTCCCGTAAATATACTCAGATTTTTATGCAATTGATAAACGTTATTTAGGCTCACCAAGGCATATTTGGTATTGCATATGAAGTATTGGGGATTATTAGTTCATTTACAGGGGCACTCAAAAGAATTTCATCACATTATGGTATATGGGGAAAATCGTTTGCAGAGTATTTTAATGAAATTACGCTATTTCAAATGTATTGCAGCGGATCACTGAATTTCACTTCAATGTGATTACGATAGAATAGGACACTCATAGCATTGGTCATTCGTTTACAGGGACACACAATATAAATCGGTTACAGTACTGTCTTTGAGTAATAATTGCTGGAAGTGCGTTTTAAAATCGGTTTGCGCTTTTACATTTAACAAAACTTTTTGCATGTTATTCGTTGTAAATAAATTGTATACCTCATATACAGGGCTGCACAAAAGAATTCACGTATCATTCTCCATATTAGCGGAAATTTCTGAAGGTGAATTTTCAACTGAAGTATATGTATTTTTTAACTGAACTAAATTTTGGCATGCATGTAATTAATAGATACAAATCTATATATCATATACAGGGCTGCTCAAAGAATTCGGATAATTTTCTGATTGTAGATGGGAGCAGCTGAAATTGGGTTTTCAAATATGTTAGGCGTTTCCATATACTTGAATTAGACATAATATTTTAATTTATTAATCCGTGCAGTTTTGTTACATTATTTTGAATGTGTTGGAAAGTGTTTCATAATCTATGCTTGACCATTGGTGTAAAATACTCAGGCATTTATTTTTAAGGGTAAATACCCACGGTATATATACCCGGGTAAATACCTGGGTATTTATTGTTCAATTAAATAGAACTGTGATAAAAACTTATAATGCTCTTAGTTACGATGGATTCCTGTAAAAGAATGAAAAATTAAGAACTTTAAACTTCATACAACTCTTACATTTTAAAGAAGCTCAACATTTCACATTCAAATATTGAATTTAAATGTTTTTTTAAATTATAATGAGGAGAGTAAAAAAAAAAAAAATAATGCATTTATTAAAACAAATTTTATTAAAAAGATGATTTTAATTAAATTTGTATAACTGTTGCACATGTGTGCAATACCGCTTCAGCTAATGTATTAGTAGTACTTCATATCGCACACATACACTCCAATCTCTACCACGGTAATATATTACGGTGATAATGCTCCAATAAAGGGTAGATTTGTTCTTGTTCTTTGTCATTCTCTAATTTTTCTTCAGAAGACTTTTCTTTCCCTGATAATTCCATACATATAGCATGATTCCATAACTACTTTGCATGCAGAATAAGCTTTAATTTAATAATTCACATATCTGAAGCCTTTATAAACCTATTTTTATTAAAAGTATTCATAGGTTAATTTCATAGTTTTTCCGAAAAACATTTTTTTTAATTAAAAAAAAAAATAATAATAACTAATGAATTTTTTAACAGAAATCGATTTTTCTAAGTTTCAATTATGATAATATTAAAATTACAGCTCCTTCTGCCAACTAGTTCTTGAGTTATGCTTAAAAATCTACCTGCATTGTAATCTATTTTGCAACAATTAGAAATGGATTTAACATTAGGAGTTTCAAACTTTAAATCTTCGTAATTAAAAAGTTATTTCACCGAATGGTTTCCCCATTTGGTACTGTAAAATTTACAAAAAAGGTAAATATGATGTCAAAATTAGGTGCTCGTGTTGAAAATTTCAGGGTTCGGTACAATTTTAGTATAAATATAACCATTAACTTTTTTTTTTTTTTCATTTACGCAATGTGAAAAATTCATAATTTAGAGTCAAATGGCTATTTCTGTGTTTACTCTGTCAATTTGGACGTTAAAATGCTTTTTTTGCTTTTTGGCAGACTGTCCTTGCATCACTGGATTTAAAATATCTATTGCAAGATGAAAACAAATGATTTTTTTTTTTTTTGTACATTTTTTGAATAAGGTTTTTTTTCCTTTTCTTTGCAGGAAGAAGATACAGGAAGTAGTTATATAAATAATACATTATGATGTTAAGTTTTTCGCATACCAAATTAATCTGATGTTCATTTGATTGAAAGGATTCTATTAGTTCTACAACTGGTTTAAAAACGAGGATTTTTTTTTATAAAATATGAATCTAAAGCACATCCTCTAAAAGTTTTTTTTTAGCTGATAAGCTTCTTCATTAATTGCCATAATTTGTTCTAAAAACATATCTTTTATGCTTTTAACCCTTTATAATTCTTTCGTATAATACTTTTACACCATAGCTTAACTGTCTCATTATTGCTTTCTAAAGGGTTAATACGTCTTATTGGTTCTTTTGTGCACAATAATGTTTCCTAGCATTCCTACTCATTTCTCAATGTGGCTGAGTAATAGTATAGTCTAGTTTTTTGTCTACTGTTGGAGCATGAACGCCATCATTTCTCTCTTTTTGGAATAAATTGCTGTTTTCCCTTACAAAGTGCTACAATTTATATGATGCACATGCTACTTGCATTATATACTACATCTACGGAAAGAAAACTTCGTAGGTTGGCCTTTTTGTGACTGATGAAGAAAGATTTTTAAAACGTGCTGCATTATCTTTTGTTTTATTATGTATTTAAGAAGAGTATCCTTTGTTATTATGAGACAAAAATTTAGAAGCTCTTTTTTATGTCAAAAAAATACTTAGAAAAGCAATTTCGATCGAAAACAAACTTTAAAAAAGTCCTTCCGGCCAGTGCCGGGAGGAAGAGGCAGCTTTCATAATCCTTATTTAAAAAAAGCCAAATTATATCATTCAAACACACGAAGCTCAATTTAGTGGAAACCGAATATAGGAGATTCAATACTAATTTTTATCAATATAATGAATGAGAATTTAGCGAAATTAGTCAGCTTTATCCAAGCTGCTTTTCTAAGTAACATACATTTGGCTGCCAAATTCGGCAATTTCTTAAAGTGCCTGTCATTTTAAGACAACGTGGTGGATGAGGCTAAGCAGTGAACTTGGTCGAGACCTTAGTAATTGCTGTGCACATGCTCACTCACATCGGAATCGGTTAATATATAGGAGTGCTGTCGCATGCAAAAATCAGATTTTTCAAAATGTCACCCACAATAGAAATTGAAACTGCTATATCTGAGCCATTTTTTAAGGTAAAGACAAACAAAAAACGCTCCTGAATCCTTATATCAAGGTCAAATACTTAAGAAAGAAACCTTTTTCAATTTCTAATTTTTTTGCACCTCACTTTAAATATATATATATATTTTTAATTTAATGGTCGCCATTTTGAAACAAGATGGCTGATGAATCTGGCCAGCGAACTTGGTCGAGGTGTTGATGTATACTATCCACATGCCTTCTTACATCGAAATAGGCGAATACGTGTGTTATCGCGTGACAAATACAAGATCGTTTCAAAATGTTAGCCATGCTAGAAATTCAAAGTGCTATAAATCAACCATTTTTTAAGATATAAACAAAAGAACAAATTTTCAGAAACAAAAACTGCTCCGGAATCTTTGTATCAAGGTCAAACACATAAAAAAATCTTTTTCATTTTCCAATTGTTTAATACCTCATTTTGAATTTTAAATTTAATTTTTTTTAAATGGCAACCCTTTTGAAACAAGATGGCGAATGAAGCTGGCCAACGAACTCGGTCGAGACATTGGTATGTACTATGTACAGACCAAGTTACATCCAATTAGGTTCATAATTACGCTTGTTATCGCGTGACAAAAATCAGGTCGTTTTAAAATATCAGCCACAAGAGAAATTCAAAATGCTATTACTCAGCCATTTTTTTTTAGATATAGACGAAAGAAAAACTGTTCCGGAATCTTTGTATTAAGGTCAAACACATACAAAAAAAATCTTCTTCACTTTCCAATTTTTTGGTATCTCATTTAATTTTTTTTTTAATTTTTTAAATGGCCGTCATTTTGAAGCAAGATGGCGGATGAAGCCGGCCAACGAACTCGGTCGAGATATTTGTATGTACTACGTACACACCAAGGTACATCCAAGTCGGTTCATAAATACGCCTGTTATTACGTGAGAAAAATCAGGACTTTTCAAAATGTCAGCCACGCTAGAAATTCAAAATGCTATAACTCAGCCATTTCTTAAGATATAGACGAAACAAAAACTGCTCCCGAATCTTTTTATCAAGGTCAAACACATAAGAAGAAAATATTTTTTCAATTTTTAATTTTTTGGTATCACATTTCAAATTTAAATTTTTCTTAAAAATTTAAATGGCCACCATTTTTAAACAAGATGGCGGATGAAGCTGACCAACGAACCCGGTCGAGACATTGGTTTGTACTATGTATAAACGAAGTTACATCCAAATCGGTTCATAAATACGCCTTTTATCGCGTGACAAAATTCAGGACGTTTCAAAATGTCAGCCACGCTAGAAATTCAAAATGCTATAACTCAGCCATTTTTTAAGATATAGACGAAACAAAAACTGCTCCGAAATCTTTGTATAAAGGTCAAATACATAAGAAAAAATATTTTTCCATTTTCAATTTTTTGGTACCACATTTCAAATTTTAAATTTTTAAAAAAATTTTAAATGGCCGCCATTTTGAAACAAAATGGCGGATGAAGCTGGCCAACGAACTCGGTCAAGAGATTGGTATGTACTATGTACACACTGAATTACATCCAAATCGGTTCATAAATACGCCTTTTATCGCGTGACAAAATTCAGGACGTTTCAAAATGTCAGCCACGCTAGAAATTCAAAATGCTATAACTCAGCCATTTTTTAAGATATAGACGAAACAAAAATTCCTCCGGAATCTTTGTATAAAGGTCAAATACATAAGAAAAAAATATTTTTCCATTTTTAATTTTTTGGTACCATTTTTCAAGTTAAAAAAATTTTTTAAAATTTTTAATGGCCGCCATTTTGAAACAAAACGGCGGATGAAGCTGGCCAACGAACTCGGTCGAGAGATTCGTATGTACTATATACACACTGAATTATATCCAAATCGGTTCATAAATACGCCTTTTATCGCGTGACAAAATTCAGGACGTTTCAAAATGTCAGCCACGCTAGAAATTCAAAATGCTATAACTCAGCTATTTTTTAAGATATAGACAAAACAAAAACTGCTCCGGAATCTTTGTATAAAGGTCAAATACATAAGAAAAAGATATTTTTCCATTTTTAATTTTTTGGTACCAAATTTCAAGTTTTAAAATGTTTTAAAAATTTTAAATGGCCGCCATTTTGAAACAAAACGGCGGATGAAGCTGGCCAACGAACTCGGTCGAGACATTGGTATGTACTATGTACTCACCGAATTACATCGAAATCGGTTCATAATTACGGGAGTTACAGTGTGACATAGGTCAGATATATATATATATATATATAATATTTTTTTTTTTTTTTTTTTTTAATACTTACAGCTTTAATTCATAATAATTGACGGTGGCAGGTTATGTTTAATTAATGGTAATATATATATATATATATATATATATAGAACTGTAGAGTTTTAGAACTGTAACTTGTGGGTTTGGTTCTTACCTGGAATGTGTAAATAAAAAATTGCTGAATATATTACAAAAGATTTTCGATCAGGTTATAAATGAATATTCTTCGATAGTAATAAAAAATAGCTATGAACTTATAAAAAGTTTAAAAAAGCTGAAAAAAATTACAGGATTATATACATACGATTTCGAGGAATTGTATAATAGCATAAATTTAGATGATTTGAAGTACAGAGTTATGGATTTTTTCAAGAAATCTAAAGAGAAAGATATCAGTATTGAAATATTCACCGATTTATTTCAATTTGTTGTTTACGAAAATTATCTGTATGAAGGGAAACAAATATATAAACAAGTGAGAGGTATTCCAATGGGGGGGAGTTGTAGCTCCATCCTTGCAGATATTTATCTGTTTACATATGAAGCCGGTTTATTGTTGGAAAAAGACTTAAAGATATACAGATATATAGATGATGTTTTGGTGGTTGAGCTGAATAACAATAAAGAAATTTATCAATTTAAATGTTATCCAGACACTTTGAATTTAAAGAGTGCTTCGGATGATCAGGGCAGTGTCAACTACTTGGACGTTAATTTGGAGATTATAAAAGGAATTTTAGTATATAGTATTTATGATAAAAGAAATTATTTTGATTTTGATACAATAAGAATATTAAACTTTAATAGTAACGTGCATGTTTCAATTTTTAGAAATATATATTTAAATGGTTTAAATCGTATTGCAAATTTGTGTTCAAATGTTGATAAATTGGTTGGTGAAATTTATAACCTTTACATAAACGCCAGTAAACAAAATTACCCAATACATTTTCTGAATGATTTAACTTTCAATTTTATCAAAAAAAAAAGCTATCGAAATAAAATATTGGAATTGTTCGATGATGGTGATTTATCGATACGTGATTCCTATCGAAAATAGCTTAGCGGTGAGGATATTCACAGACTTCATTTGACGGCTTTCGGGTTAGTTTGTGGTTTTCATTTCTTTCAATTTCTATTTGTTTGGTCTCGGCAAGTGAGGGGGAATGTTGTGCACGTAAAACATGTTTAACCCCGCAGTACAAGTCATAAGCCTTGACCACTTGTCTTCATGTTTAGTTTTTTCTTAGATACTCTTGGTTTTGTTAATTATTGTTTTAGTTAAAGTTTGTTAGATGTTTTTTCGTGTAATAAATTATGTGAATTTGGATTTTTCAATATATATATATATATATATATATATATACATATATATATATATATATATATATATATATATATCAATTTTGAACGGAGGGTGGTTTCGGGGTCTGGGGGTCATGATCGATGAAAATATACCAAAATTTTTTGAAATCGCTTTCCTCCGAACGGCTGCAATAGGTAGCTTTTTTGTAAAGAAAGCTACCTAATAGCTTGAGCGTTAAATGTTTAAGATTGCAAATAACTTTCCGATATAGTTCCTGGCAATTTCAAGAAATCATTTTTTTTCCGTTGCCTTTTTCATCTTAAATTCGGCTGAACATTGTATGTAAATGGTTACTTCGTTTGATGGTTCTCACTATACCAATTACATTGGTTAAAAAAATGGTTACTTGACTAGTATCTAAAAATATCATTACATACTGACAGGGAAAGATTTGCAAGGCCATTTAATCATACAACATGCAGGTATTTTTCTTTAATTAACTGAATACTGCTATCCTATGTGAAACATTCTGGCGTATGATTTCAAGAATTTTTTCAAAACTATGATATTTTACAACGAAATATGAAAATACCCAGTTTTTGGGTATTTACCCAGGCCTTGGGTAAATACTAAGGTATATACCAAAAAATAAATACCTACCCGCTGGGTATTTACCCGTCCCACATCACTGTGCTTGACGAATGTTTTTAGGTAGCTTTCATTACAAAAAGCTACCTATTGCAGCCGTTCGGAGGAAAGCGATTTCAAAAAATTTTGGTATATTTTCATCGATCATGATCCCCAGACCCCGAAACCACCCTCCGTTCAAAAGTTGATATATATATATATATATATATCCATATATATATATATATATATATATCTGACCTTTGTCATATTGTAACTCTCGCATTTATGAACCGATTGGGATGTAATTCGGTATGTACATGAGTACATACCAATGTCTCGACCGAGTTCGTTGGCCAGCTTCATCCGCCATTTTGTTTCAAAATGGCGGCCATTTAAATTTTTTTTAAAAACCTTAAATTTGAAATGTGGTACCAAAGAATTAAAAATGGAAAAATATTTTTTTCTTATGTATTTGACCTTTATACAAAGATTCCGGATCAGTTTTTGTTTCGTCTATATCTGAAAAAATGGCTGAGTTATAGCATTTTGAATTTCTAGCGTGGCTGACATTTTGAAACGTCCTGAATTTTGTCACGCGATAAAAGGCGTATTTATGAACCGATTTAGATGTAATTTCGTTTGTACATAGTACATACCAATGTCTCGACCGAGTTCGTTGGCCAGCTTCATCCGCCATCTTGTTTAAAAATGGCAGCCATTTAAATTTTTAAGAAAAATTTAAATTTGAAATGTGGTACCAAAAAATTGAAAATTGAAAAAATATTTTTTTCTTATGTATTTGACCTTGATACAAAGATTCGGGAGCAGTTTTTGTTTCGTCTATATCTTAAAAAATGGGTGAGTTATAGCATTTTGAATTTCTATTGTGGCTGACATTTTAAAACGACCTGATTTTTGTCATGCGATAACAAGCGTATTTATGAACCGATTTGGATATTACTTGGTCTGTACATAGTACATACCAATGTCTCGACCGAGTTCGTTGGCCAGGTTCATTCGCCATCTTGTTTCAAAAGGGTTGCCATTTAAAAAAAAAAATAAAATTTAAAATTTAAATTGAGGTATTAAAAAATTGGAAAATGAAAAAGATTTTTTTATGTGTTTGACCTTGATACAAAGATTCCGGAGCAGATTTTGTTTCTGAAAATTTGTTCTTTTGTTTTTATTTTAAAAAATGGTTGAATTATAGCACTTTGAATTTCTAGTATGGCTAACATTTTGAAACGATCTTGTATTTGTCACGCGATAACACACGTATTCGCCTATTTCCATGTAAGAAGGCATGTGGATAGTATACATCAACATCTCAGCCAAATATAAGTTACTTTAAATAAAAGCAGCTTGGATAAAGCTGACTAATTTCGCGAAATTCTCATTCATAATGATTTAGTATTGATAAAAATTAGTATTGAATCTCCTATATTCGGTTTCCACTAAATTGAGCTTCCTGTGTTTGAATAATATAAGTTGGCTTTTTTAAAATAAGGAATTTGAAAGCTACCTCTTCCTCCCGGCACTGGCCGGAAGGACTTTTTTTTTTTTCCTTTCTTGTTTATTTATAATTTATTTACTACTTTTAAGTCTTTAAAATGTTTCATTGTTGCAGTTTCACAGCACTTTGACCTATTTTGTCGAGCATTTATGGGCGCATCATTAAATCCATTGCTTTTTCAACTACCATGCAATTGTACGAGTTACAGAAAATATTAGGCGATTGATCATCTGCGAAGGCAAATTGAAAAACACCTTAAAATTAACATGCTAATTTATAATTAAGTTGTAAAAATATCAAAATGTGGTATTGTCGTCGAAAACACACCTTTGTACACACTTTTTATAATTCTAGCCTACCAGTAAGTGGGTTAAAAATCTATTGCAAAATTCTATCTTTACATACATAAACCAGTTTGCATGCAATAAAAGAGTATAAAACTTTTTGAACTGTACTTTATGAATATGTAATAATATTTTTCGTCGACATCCCCGACTATAATTTATAAACACCCTGTGTAGTAATTCGAAACATTAATGCATTACAATTTCAAGAAATTAATTCTGATACAATGACATTCCATTTTGACCCTATTGTGGAAAAAAAAAAATGCTACGTTGAATTATTTTATATGAAGAGATCCTGAACAATGCTCTCCATTTATTCAAATCACTCCGGCACTTTGTTCCATTAAAATAAAATAAAATGTAATCTGATATTCCCGTATTGCATTACACTCCTCCTCAATATATCTGAATTGCGCTCCCACCTGGTAAAAAGCGTTTCACACAGGGTGCATTATCGGTGAAATAATAAAATGGACGAAAAATGGGTAGGGTGGGGGGCACTTCATTAATCGCTCTTGGGTCACCCCCTCCCTTTATGCGATCATTTCCACCCCCGTATTTTATATTTTTGTTCGAGTTTTTTGTGCTCGTGATTTAGCAACAGCCGCACAGATGGTCACATTTGTTGGCTTAGTTGCTTAGCAACACATCAATGTCTCCCGACTACATATCGCCAAATAGATAAAGGGATCTGATCTTGGCGATCGGTCGTACGCATGCATGCTTTTAGCGCATAGGATAGAAATGTATACTATGGCCACGCGGCTAAATAATAATGAAAACAGGTTTCTTCATCAGTATAAATTTTAACCCGCATTGGACTACTGATAAAAAATAGCATCCAATTCCAAAATACTTAAAACTTTAAGGAGGCGGCAGAGTTTTAAAAATATCTTTCATTATTCATTTTATTCCAATGAGAAAAATTTCAACGAAATGTACTAGAAATTTAATAAGTTAAAACACAAACACACACACACACACACACACACACACACAAAAAAAAAAAAAACAACAAAAAAAAACTTACTAGCCATATGTTACGACACTCGCAAGCTATAGGAGCGTTCATTAGAAATTTCTTGTTTTCATTTTAATACTTATAAACGATTTTTTTTTGTTGTTGTTGTTAACAGGATAGCTGAGTTCGATTTCTAAATTAGCGATTTTTTACTTTTTCGATTTTGGTGACAGATGTTTTCTTTATGAGGACATTGACGTTCTATTTCTAATATTTTTCGAACATATTTCGTTCTATTTTTGGCATTCTGTTGGAAACATTCTGTTTCGGAATCTGTTCTGAAAGTGAAAGTAAATTTATAAAAAAAAGAGTAATCAAAATCGAAAAAGTAAAAAGAACTCAGTTACAGATCGACCTCAGTTATCCTATTTAAAAAAATATTGAAGTGAAAACGAGAAATATGAAAAGAAAGCTATTACTGGTTTCGCATTAGCTTGCAGGTGTCTTCGCATGATTATCGTAAGGCTCTTAAAGGCTCAATAATCGGGAGTACTAACACATCTAAAACAAAATTTTTTAAATTTTGTTTTGTATGAAAATGTAGTTATCTACATTTGGGATTGTAATGCCTGTTTTTATAACTTTTCGTTTATATACCAATTCCAGACATTATTTTATATTTTAAAAACAATTTTACTCTTTGTAATATATGAGGCATTCATAAGATAATCCAACTAACTCCATTTTAAGTGGCTTTTTTTTTTTTTTTTTTTTTTTTTTTTTTTTTTTTTTTTTTAGCAATGGAACTTTGAAAATGTTCTATATATATTTATGCAGTGATAAAAAGTTACCCTTTATTAAAAGACAATGACTGAGTTCACTCAAAATATCCCGAGGAAAAATATTATATAGATACAATATTTTTATAGTTACAATAACTTTATCTGTTTATACTGAACATTTTCATTTGATGGAGTTAATCTATTTGTGCACCGAACGGCTCATATACAAGTCTGTTTTATAAAAATACATATTAGACGTAACATTTAAAAAATATATTAGACAGAACAAAAAAAAAAAAAAAAAAACTATTCTAAACTATTCTAAATTATTTTTTTAAATGTTACGTCTAATGCATTTTTTAAATGTTGCGTCTAATACATTTTTACAAAAACAGACTTGTATATATAACAGAGAGTAAAATTGTTTTTAAAATAAAAAATAATATTTGGAATTGGTACATAAATGAAAAATTTTGTTTAGTATTTATTAAGGTATAAGCTTTCCTATTAATAGATCAACGGCTCAGTATATACTGCTAATAATTATAATCCAAGAAAAGAGATTAGCAAAACTCTTTACATAAATAGGATAGAAGTAAAATAAACTTTAATAAGACTGCCAATTAAGCCCCCTCTATTTCCTGTCAAGTGAATTAATTCACTACAGAAATACATATTTTTTAAGCGGATTTGAATAAATGTAATCTAGGGATTAAAATGCCTGTAACAGAGGATTTTCTTTCATGGATATTTTCATTTAAATTTCTTTATATTTCTTCTAAAAGAAAAATCATGTAATTTTATTTTCTTTACTTCTTTTTTGAAAAAAAATATTTTCTTTAAATATCGAGTAAAAGTATAGATTTTTAGGTAGCTTTCTTTACAAAAAGCTACCTATTGCAGCCGTTCGGAGGAAAGCGATTTAAAAAAATTTTGGTATAATTTCATCTATCATGACCCCCAGACCCCTAAACCACCCTCCGTTCAAAATTGATATATATATATATAAAGTCCTTCCGGCCAGTGCCGGGAGGAAGAGGTAGCTTTCATATTCCTTATTTTAAAAAAGCCAACTTATATTATTCAAACACACGAAGCTCAATTAGTGGAAACCGAATATAGGAGATTAAATACTATTTTTTATCAACACTAAATCATTATGAATGAGAATTTCGCGAAATTAGTCTGCTTTTATTTAAAGTAACTTATATTTGGCTGCCAAATTCGGCGATTTCTTAAAGTGCCTGCCATTTTAAGACAACATGGTGGATGAGGCTAACCAGTGAACTTGGTCGAGACTTTAGTAATTGCTGTGCACATGCTCACTCACATCGGAATAGGTTGATATATACGAGTGCTGTCGCATGCAAAAAATCAGATTTTTCAAAATGTCACCCACAAAAGAAATTGAAACTGCTATATCTGAGCCATTTTTTAAGATAAAGACAAACAAATAATGCTCCTGAATCCTTATATCAAGGTCAAATACTTAAGAAAGAAACCTTTTTCAATTTCTAATTTTTTTGCACCTCACTTTAAATATAATTTTTTTTTTAATTTAATGGCAGCCATTTTGAAACAAGATGGCTGATGAAGCTGGCCAGCGAACTTGGTCGAGATATTGATGTATACTATCCACATGCCTTCTTACATCGAAATAGGCGAATACGTGTGTTATCGCGTGACAAATACAAGATCGTTTCAAAATGTTAACCATGCTAGAAATTCAAAGTGCTATAATTCAACTATTTTTTAAGATATAAACAAAAGAACAAATTTTCAGAAACAAAAACTGCTCCGAAATCTTTGTATCACGGCCAAACACATAAAAAAGATCTTTTTCATTTTCCAATTTTTTAATACCTTATTTTAGGTAGCTTTCATTACAAAAAGCTACCTATTGCAGCCGTTCGGAGGAAAGCGATTTCAAAAAATTTTGGTAGATTTTCATCGATCATGACCCCCAGACCCCGAAACCACCCTCCGTTAAAAAGTTGATATATATATATATATATATATATATATAACCAATAATTAAACATAACCTACCACCAACAAAAACCGTAATATTATGAATTAAAGCTGTAAGTAGATATAAAAAAAAAAAGATTAAATTATTTATAAGAATTTTAATTGATACTGATCATTCTGCAATTACTCCATTTCCAGTAGATTATCCCACTAATTTGGAATTAACGGAAAACCTTTTATCTAACAATACAATTAACTTCTTAGATCTTAAAATTACAATAAAAGACAACAAAACAATCACAGATTTATATGACAAACGTAAAGAATTTAAATTCAAAGTTAATACATTTACAAATTTTAAATCTTATCTACATCATTCTGTATTTCGAAATATAATACTTAATCATTTATATAGAATAATATGTTTATGTTCTTCTACTCTAATTAACAATAATATTAAAAAACTAATTTATGATGCATTAAATCATGGTTTTCCAAAAAAATTCATATATTCATTAATATACAATTAGTATTTTTCTTACATGATCTTTTAAAACAAATTAACACATGCGTAAACAAAATTACAAAAAAATTATAAAAAAAAAAAAATCTCTATAAAAAATAAAAATTGTAAAATAACATAAAAAAATTATTATAGGATGGATGGGTGGGTAGATGTTAGAGTACGGAGGAGGGTGGTGTTGTCTGGATAATACGCAATGGTTAATTTATATATATATATTAAAAAAAAATGGGGCTTTTGTATTATTACTATATTTTTAATACGTATTTTATAAGGATGTTGATTTGATATTTTATATGTAATTTGTGAATTTCATTAATTATTAGCTTTATTATTGTTTAATCTTATTTACAATCATTTGTTATAAATTTTAATTTAATTAGGACAATATCATATTAATTACTAATAGTATGCCATTTTTATAGTGATTAATATACATATAAGTATATTTAATATAAATAAAGTTATACTGTATGGATTAAAATTGGGTAATTATATTTATTATTATTCCTCTATTCTTATTAATATTTTAATATTTATTTATTTTCACCTTGTGTTATATAATTTATTATCGGTTTATTGTTTTTGAATGTCCCACATTCATACTTTTAGGATTTTTATGGATGTATAAAATAATCCACACACTATATTTGTGCTTTTTAGGTAATTGGAATTTAAGTATCAGTTCACCTTCTTTATACTACCATATGTTTTTTATTTCCTGTTCATTTTATAATTATCTTATATATAATAGTTTTTATTAAAGATTTTTTATATTTTTAATAATTATTTATATTAATTATTAATGAATTTATTCTGTTTTATAGCATATAGCTATATGCTATATTTTATCGATGTTCTAGAATTATTTAAATTCTTAGTGTAGTTTAAATAAATTTGCTAATAGAATATTTTGTATGCTTTTTAAATTTTATTAACAATAGGTTTTTTTTTTTTTTTTTTAAATACATTGTGTGGTTTATATTCAGTTTATAATTATCTATATATAAGGATATTTTTGGTTTTGCTGTTAATAAAACAATTGTTACATTCAATTGCTTACAACTGAAGCAAGTCTTTTGACAATTAAATCATAAATGTAATACTAGATGGCAGCACCACTATTTGTTTTTTTTTTCGATAAGTTCTAAATTTACTTCTTCCAGCTACATTTCAGTTATAATTTACTACACCAGGGGGAATTTTTAGCTGAATTTTTAGCTAAATTTTGACGATATTGTTTAACGGTTTTTAATTAATTTAATAGTGCATTTTAATTATGTAATTACTTTCTATTTATATTATTTTATATTCTATTAAAAGTTATTTAACATTTATTTCAATATGTATTAACTGCATCCTATGGTATCAATTACTGTGATTTCTTAACTGTTTTATTAACCTTAACCTTTACGATATGGGTGCCATGTGAGCGTGGATTTATTCTAAAATATTAATCGGTATGGTGTTTATTATTTCATTTTATATCCTATAAATATATATTTTATTGTTTTTTCCAATTCATATTATTTGTTTCTATTCTGTTTTCATTTTTAATCAATTCACTTGATTTTAATGGTTGTTAGGGCACAGGGGAAAATAACTTTTAGCTTTAGCTTATTTTTCCCACAGAAAACTACCATTTTGCTTATATCATTGAATTCTGTGCCCTTGAAAACGTAATTCAATATATAAGCATTTCCATTATTTATCGGTGTCCACTTTCTTATTTTTCTTCCATAATAATTCTTATAAATAATTTAATCTTTTTTTTTTTATATCTACTTACAGCTTTAATTCATAATATTACGGTTTTTGTTGGTGCTAGGTTATGTTTAATTATTGGTTATATATATATATATATATATATATATATCTGACCTTTGTCATACTGTAACTCTCGAATTTATGAACCGATTTGGATGTAATTCGGTATGTACATAGTACATACCAATGTCTCGACCGAGTTCGTTGGCCAGCTTCATCCGCCATTTTGTTTCAAAATGGCGGCCATTTAAAATTTTCTTAAAAATTTTAAATTTGAAATGTGGTACCAAAGAATTGAAAATGGAAAAATATTTTTTTCTTATGTATTTGACCTTTATACAAAGATTCCGGATCAGTTTTTGTTTCGTCCATATCTTAAAAAATGGCTGAGTTATAGCATTTTGAATTTCTAGCGTGGCTGACATTTTGAAACGTCCTGAACTTTGTCACGCGATAAAAGGCGTATTTATGAACCGATTTGGATGTAACTTCGTTTGTACATAGTACATACCAATGTCTCGACCGAGTTCGTTGGCCAGCTTCATCCGCCATCTTGTTTAAAAATGGCAGCCATTTAAATTTTTAAGAAAAATTTAAATTTGAAATGTGGTACCAAAAAATTGAAAATTGAAAAAATATTTTTTTCTTATGTATTTGACCTTGATACAAACATTAGGGAGCAGTTTTTGTTTCGTCTATATCTCAAGAAATGGCTGAGTTATAGGAGTTTGAATTTCTAGCGTGGCTGACATTTTGAAACGTCCTGATATTTGTCACGTGATAACAGGCGTATTTATGAACCGATTTGGATGTACTTTGGTGTGTACATAGTACATACAAATATCTCGACCGAGTTCGTTGGCCAGCTTCATTCGCCATCTTCTTTCAAAATGGCGGCCATTTAAAAAAAATTTAAAAATTTAAAATTTAAAATGAGATACCAAAATATTGGAAAATGAAAAAGATTTTTTTTGTATGTGTTTGAACTTAATACAAAGATCCCGGAACAGTTTTTGTTTCGTCTATATCTAAAAAAATGGCTGAGTTATAGCGTTTTGAATTTCTATTGTGGCTGACATTTTAAAACGACCTGATTTTTGTCACGCGATAACAGGCGTATTTATGAACCGATTTGGATGTTACTTGGTCTGTACATAGTACATACCAATGTCTCGACCGAGTTCGTTGGCCAGCTTCATTCGCCATCTTGTTTCAAAAGGGTTGCCATTTTAAAAAAAATTAAATTTAAAATTTAAAATGAGGTATTAAAAATTGGAAAATGAGAAAGATTTTTTTATGTGTTTGACCTTGATACAAAGATTCCGGAGCAGATTTTGTTTCTGAAAATTTGTTCTTTTGTTTATATCTTAAAAAATGGTTGAATTAGAGCACTTTGAATTTCTAGTATGACTAACATTTTGAAACGATCTTGTATTTGTCACGCGATAACACACGTATTCGCCTATTTCCATGTGAGAAAGCATGTGGATAGTATACATCAACACCTCAGACAAATATAAGTTACTTTAAATAAAAGCAGCTTGGATAAAGCTGACTAATTTCGTGAAATTCTCGTTCATAATGATTTAGTATTGATAAAAATTAGTATTGAATCTCCTATATTCGGTTTCCACTAAATTGAGCTTCGTGTGCTTGAATAATATAAGTTGGCTTTTTTAAAATAAGGTATTTGAAAGCTACCTCTTCCTCCCGGCACTGGCCGGAAGGACTTTTAAATTTTAAATTTGATTTTTTTTAAATGGCAACCCTTTTGAAACAAGATTGCGAATGAAGCTGGGCAACGAACTCGGTCGAGACATTGGTATGTACTATGTACAGATGAAATTACATCCAAATAGGTTCATAAATACGCCTGTTATCACGTGACAAAAATCAGGACGTTTCAAAATGTCAGCCACGCTAGAAATTCAAAATGCTATAACTCAGCCATTTTTTAAGATATAGACGAAACAAAAACTGCTCCCGAATCTTTGTATCAAGGTCAAACACATAAGAATAAAATACTTTTTCAATTTTTAATTTTTTGGTACCGCATTTCAAATTTAAATTTTTCTTAAAAATTTAAATGGCCGCAATTTTTAAACAAGAAGGAGGAGGAAGCTGGCCAACGAACTCGGTCGAGACATTGGTATGTACTATGTATAAACGAAGTTACATCCAAATCGGTTCATAAATACGCCTTTTATCGCGTGACAAAATTCAGGACGTTTCAAAATGTCAGCCACGCTAGAAATTCAAAATGCTATAACTCAGCCATTTTTTAAGATATAGACAAAACAAAAACTGCTTCGGAATCTTTGTATAAAGGTCAAATACATAAGAAAAAAAATATTTTTACATTTTCAATTTTTTGGTACCACATTTCAAATTTTAAATTTTTTAAAAAATTTTAAATGGCCGCCATTTTGAAACAAAATGGCGGATGAAGCTGGCCAACGAACTCGGTCGAGACATTGGTATGTACTATGTACACACCGAATTACATCCAAATCGGTTCATAAATACGAGAGTTACAGTGTGACAAAGGTCAGATATATATATATATATATATATATATATATATATATATATATATATATATATCAATTTTGAACGGAGGGTGGTTTCGGGGTCTGGGGGTCATGATCGATGAAAATATACCAAAATTTTTTGAAACCGCTTTCCTCCGAACGGCTGCAATAGGTAGCTTTTTGTAATGAAAGCTACCTAATATATATATATGACCTATGTCACACTGTAACTCTCGTATTTATGAACCGATTTGGATGTAATTCGGTGTGTACATAGTACATACCAATGTCTCGACCGAGTTCGTTGGCCAGCTTCATCCGCCATTTTGTTTCAAAATGGCGGCCATTTAAAAATTTTTAAAAAAATTAAAATTTGAAATGTGGTACCAAAAAATTGGAAATGGAAAAATATTTTTTTCTTATGTATTTGACCTGTATACAACGACTCCGTAGCAGTTTTTGTTTCGTCTATATCTTAAAAAATGGCTGAGTTATAGCATTTTGAATTTCTAGCGAAGCTGACATTTTGAAACGTCCTGAATTTTGTCACGCGATAAAAGGCGTATTTATGAACCGATTTGGATGTAACTTCGTTTATACATAGTACAGACCAATGTCTCGAACGAGTTCGTTGACCAGCTTCATCCGCCATCTTGTTTAAAAATGGCGGCCATTTAAAATTTTAAGAAAAATTCAAATTTGAAATGTGGCAGCAAAAAATTGAAAATTGAAAAAATATTTTTTTCTTATGTGTTTGACCTTGATAAAAAGATTCGGGAGCAGTTTTTGTTTCGTCTATATCTTAAAAAATGGCTGAGTTATAGCATTTTGAATTTCTAGCGTGGCTGACATTTTGAAACGTCCTGATTTTTGCCACGTGATAACAGACGTATTTATGAACCGATTTGGATGTACCTTGGTGTGTACATAGTACATACAAATAACTCAACCGAGTTCGTTGACCAGCTTCATTCGCCATCTTGTTTCAAAATGGTGGTCATTTAAAAAAATTTTAAAAAAATTAAATTTAAAATGAGATACCAAAAAATTGGAAAATGAAAAAGATTTCTTTTGTATGTGTTTGACATTAATACAAAGATTCCGGAACAGGTTTTGTTTCGTCTACATCTAAAAAAAGTCCTTCCGGCCAGTGCCGGGAGGAAGAGGTAGCTTTCATATTCCTTATTTTAAAAAAGCCAACTTATATTATTCAAACACACGAAGCTCAAATTAGTGGAAACCGAATGTAGGAGATTCAATACCAATTTTTATCAATACTAAATCATTATGAATGAGAATTTCGCGAAATTAGTCAGCTTTATCCAAGCTGCTTTTAATTAAAGTAACTTATATTTGGCTGCCAAATTTGGCGATTTCTTAAAGTGCCTGCCATTTTAAGACAACATGGTGGATGAGGCTAACCAGTGAACTTGGTCGAGACCTTAGTAATTGCTGTGCACATGCTCACTCACATCGGAATCGGTTGATATATACGAGTGCTGTCGCAGGCAAAAAATCAGATTTTTCAATATGTCACCCACGTTAGGAATTGAAACTACTATATCTGAGCCATTTTTTAAGATAAAGGCAAACAAAAAATGCTCCTGAATCCTTAATTCAAGGTCAAATACTTAAGAAAGAAACCTTTTTCAATTTCTAATATTTTGCACCTCACTTTAAATATAATTTTTTAAAATTTAATGGCCGCCATTTTGAAACAAGATGGCTGATGAAGCTGGTCAGCGAACTTGGTCGAGATATTGATGTATACTATCCACATGCCTTCTTCCATCGAAATAGGCGAATACGTGTGGTATCGCGTGACAAATACAAGATCGTTTCAAAGTGTTAGCCATGATAGAAATTCAAAGTGCTACAATTCAACCAATTTTTAAGATATAAACAAAAGAACAAATTTTCAGAAAGAAAAACTGCTCCGAATCTTTGTATCAAGGCCAAACACATAAAAAAAATCTTTTTCATTTTCCAGCTTTTTAATACCTCATTTTAAATTTTAAAATACATTTAAAAAAAAAATCGCAACCTTTTTGAAACAAGATGGCGAATGAAGCTGGCCAACGAACTCGGTCGAGATATTGGTATGCACTATGTACAGACCAAGTAATATCCAAATCGGTTCATAAATACGCCTGTTATCGAACGACAAAAATCAGGTCGTTTTAAAATGTCAGCCACAATAGAAATTCAAAATATTATAACTCAGCCATTTTTTTAGATATAGACGAAACAAAACCTGTTCCGGAATCTTTGTATTAAGGTCAAACACATACGAAAAAATCTTTTTCATTTTCCAAATTTTTAGCATCTCATTTTAAATTTAAATTTTTTAAATTTTTTTTAAATGGCCGCCATTTTGAAACAAGATGGCGGATGAAGCTGGCCAACGAACTCGGTTGAGTTATTTGCATGTACTACGTACACACCAAGGTACATCCAAATCGGTTCATAAATACGTCTGTTATCACGTGGCAAAAATCAAGGCGTTTCAAAATGTCAGCCACGCTAGAAATTCAAAATGCTATAACTCAGCCATTTTTTAAGATATAAACGAAACAAAAACTGCACCCGAATCTTTTTATCAAGGTCAAACACATAAGAAAAAAATATTTTTTTCAATTTTCAATTTTTTGGTACCACATTTCCAATTTAAATTTTTCTTAAAATTTTAAATGGCCGCCATTTTTAAACAAAATGGCGGATGAAGCTGGCCAACGAACTCGGTCGAAACATTGGTCTGTACTATGTATAAACGAAGTTACATCCAAATCGGTTCATAAATACGCCTTTTATGGCGTGACAAAATTCAGGACGTTTCAAAATGTCAGCTTCGCTAGAAATTCAAAATGCTATAACTCAGCCATGTTTTAAGATATAGACGAAACAAAAACTGCTACGGAGTCTTTGTATAAAGGTCAAATACATAAGAAAAAAATATTTTTCCATTTTCAATTTTTTGGTACCACATTTCAAATTTTAAATTTTTTAAAAAATTTTAAATGGCCGCCATTTTGAAACAAAATGGCGGATGAAGCTGGCCAACGAACTCGGTCGAGACATTGGTATGTACTATGTACACACTGAATTACATCCAAATCGGTTCATAAATACGAGAGTTACAGTATGACATAGGTCAGATATATATATATCAATTAGGTAGCTTTCATTACAAAAAGCTACCTATTGCAGCCGTTCGGAGGAAAGCGATTTCAAAAAATTTTGGTATATTTTCATCGATCATGACCCCCAGACCCCGAAACCACCCTCCGTTCAAAAGTTGATATATATATATATATATATATATATATATATATATATATATATATATATATATATCCATATATATATATATATATCTGACCTTTGTCATACTGTAACTCTCGAATTTATGAACCGATTTGGATGTAATTCGGTATGTACATAGTACATACCAATGTCTCGACCGAGTTCGTTGGCCAGCTTCATCCGCCATTTTGTTTCAAAATGGCGGCCATTTAAAATTTTCCTAAAACTTTTAAATTTAAAATGTGGTACCAAAGAATTGAAAATGGAAAAATATTTTTTTCTTATGTATTTGACCTTTATACAAAGGTTCCGGAGCAGTTTTTGTTTCGTCTATATCTTAAAAAATGGCTGAGTTATAGCATTTTGAATTTCTAGCGTGGCTGACATTTTGAAACGTCCTGAACTTTGTCACGCGATAAAAGGCGTATTTATGAACCGATTTGGATGTAACTTCGTTTGTACATAGTACATACCAATGTCTCGACCGAGTTCGTTGGCCAGCTTCATCCGCCATCTTGTTTCAAAATGGCGGCCATTTAAATAAATTTAAAAAATTTAAAATTTAAAATGAGATACCAAAATATTAGAAAATGAAAAAGATTTTTTTGGTATGTGTTGGACCTTAATACAAAGATCCCGGAACAGTTTTTGTTTCGTCTATATCTCAAAAAATGGCTGAGTTATAGCATTTTGAATTTCTAGCGTGGCTGACATTTTGAAACGTCCTGATATTTGTCACGTGATAACAGGCGTATTTATGAACCGATTTGGATGTACTTTGGTGTGTACATAGTACATACAAATATCTCGACCGAGTTCGTTGGCCAGCTTCATCCGCGATCTTGTTTCAAAATGGCGGCCATTTAAAAAAATTTAAAAAATTTAAAATTTAAAATGAGATACCAAAATATTAGAAAATGAAAAAGATTTTTTCTGTATGTGTTTGACCTTAATACAAAGATCCCGGAACAGTTTTTGTTTCCTCTATATCTAAAAAATGGCTGAGTTATAGCGTTTTGAATTTCTATTGTGGCTGACATTTTAAAACGACCTGATTTTTGTCACGCGATAACAAGCGTATTTATGAACCGATTTGGATGTTACTTGATCTGTTCATAGTACATACCAATGTCTCGACCGAGTTCGTTGGCCAGCTTTATTCGCCCTCTTGTTTCAAAAGGATTGCCATTTAAAAAAAATTAAATTTAAAATTTAAAATGAGGTATTAAAAAATTGGAAAATGAAAAAGATTTTTTTATGTGTTTGGCCTTGATACAAAGATTCCGGAGCAGATTTTGTTTCTGAAAATTTGTTCTTTTGTTTATATCTTAAAAAATGATTGAATTATAGCACTTTGAATTTCTAGTATGGCTAACATTTTGAAACGATCTTGTATTTGTCACGCGATAACACACGTATTCGCCTATTTCCATGTGAGAAAGCATGTGGATAGTATACATCAACATCTCAGCCAAATATAAGTTACTTTAAATAAAAACAGCTTGGATAAAGCTGACTAATTTCATGAAATTCTCATTTATAATGATTTAGTATTGATAAAAATTAGTATTGAATCTCCTATATTCGGTTTCCACTAAATTGAGCTTCGTGTGTTTGAATAATATAAGTTGACTTTTTTAAAATAAGGTATTTGAAAGCTACCTCTTCCTCCCGGCACTGGCCGGAAGGACTTTTTTGAACGGAGGGTGGTTTCGGCGTCTGGGGGTCATGATCGATGAAAATATACCAAAATTTTTTGAAATCCCTTTCCTCCGAACGGCTGCAATAGGTAGCTTTTTTGTAAAGAAAGCTACCTAAAATGGCTGAGTTATAATATTTTGAATTTCTATTGTGGCTGACATTTTAAAACGACCTGATTTTTGTCACGCGATAACAGGCGTATTTATGAACCGATTTGAATGTCACTTGGTATGTGCATAGTACATACCAATGTCTCGACCGAGTTCGTTGGCCAGCTTCATTCGCCATCTTGTTTCAAAAGGGTTGCCATTTTTTAAAAAAAATGTAATTTAAAATTTAAAATGAGGTATTAAAAAATTGGAAAATGAAAAAGATTTTTTTTATGTGTTTGGCCTTGATACAAAGATTCTGGAGCAGTTTTTGTTTCTGAAAATTTGTTCTTTTTTTTATATCTTAAAAAGTGGTTGAATTATAGCACTTTGAATTTCTATCATGGCTAACACTTTGAAACGATCTTGTATTTGTCACGCGATACCACACGTATTCGCCTATTTCGATGGAAGAAGGCATGTGGATAGTATACATCAATATCTCGACCAAGTTCGCTGGCCAGCTTCATCAGCCATCCTGTTTCAAAATGGCGGCCATTAAATTAAAAAAAATTATATTTAAAGTGAGGTGCAAAAAATTTAGAAATTGAAAAAAGGTTTCTTTCTTAAGTATTTGACCTTGATATAAGGATTCAGGAGCATTTTTTGCTTGTCTTTATCTTAAAAAATGGCTCAGATATAGCAGTTTCAATTTCTAAAGTGGGTGACATTTTGAAAAATCTGATTTTTTGCCTGCGACAGCACTCGTATATATCAACCGATTCCGATATGAGTGAGCATGTGCACAGCAATTACTAAGGTGTCGACCAAGTTCACTGGTTAGCCTCATCTACCATGTTGTCTTAAAATGGCAGGCACTTTAAGAAATCGTCGAATTTGGCAGCCAAATATAAGTGACTTTAAATAAAAGCAGCTTGGATAAAGCTGACTAATTTCGCGAAATTCTCATTCATAATGATTTAGTATTGATAAAAATTAGTATTGAATCTCCTACATTCGGTTTCCACTTAATTGAGCTTCGTGTGTTTGAATAATATAAGTTGACTTTTTAAAAATAAGGAATATGAAAGCTACCTCTTCCTCCCGGCACTGGCCGGAAGGACTTTTTTAAAGCGTTTTTTATTGATCATTTTTAACACTTCCAACTTAGTTGAAAAGTTTTTATAACTTCGGTTTGCCTGTCAGACTGGCCATGCTCCAACTTTCGTAAATATACTAGGATTTATTGTAGTTTTCATATATTATTGAGGTTCACTATGGAATGTTTTCGATTGCATATGGAGTGTGTAGCACTTATATTTTGTTTACAGGGACACACAAAAGAATCATATTAAAATATTGTAAAAACTGGTGTGAACCAATAAGGGCAAAATAACTTTTTAATAACACCATAAAAAATAGAAAATGCGCCACGCCTTTCTAAAGAACATTGCCTTTTTAACACTTTCCAACAAAGTTGAAATATGTTTATGCATTCGGTTTGTCTGGCCGTCTGTCCACATTCTCCCGTAAATATACTCGCATTTTCATCTATTGATAGGTTTGGTATTGCATTTGATGTATATAGGATTAATAGTTCATTTACAGGGGCACTCAAAAGTATTCCATTACATTATGGTATGTACATGGGGAAAAATCGTTTGCAGAGTATTTTAATGACATTACGCTATTTCAAATGTATTGAAACTGATATAAATCACTGAATTTCACTACGATCACGTTAAAACAGGGCATTGGTAGCATTTTTTATTCATTTACAGGAACACACAAAAGAAATCGGTTACCGGTCTTTGAGTAATAATTGTTGGAGTGTACGTTTTAAAATTTGGCATGCGCATTTAAATTGAATTAATTTTTTGCATGTTACTCGTTATATATAAATTCTATATCTCATATACAGGGCTGCACAAAAGTATTCACGTACCATTCTCCTTATTAGAGGAAATTGCTGAAAGGGAATTTGCAACTGAGGTATATATATTTCTCAAATGAACTAAAGTTTGGCATGTATGATGTAGTTAATGGACAAAAATATATATATCACATACAGAGCTGCTGGAAATAATTTGGATAATTTTCCGATTGTAGTTGGAAACAGCTCAAGTAGGGTTTTGAAATGTGTTATGCGTTTCTATAGGATTGAATTAGATGCAATATTTTAGTTTTTTTAAACGGTGCAGTTTTGTTACATTATTCTGAATGTATTGGAAAGTGTTTCGTAATCTATGCTTGACGCATGATTTTTTTCTTTCTTGTTTCTTCGGACACAAAGAACACGTACTACCATTTTGGAAGCAGGAGAAAAACTGTATGAAGAAGACTTTTAATCAAGCTTACTTTGATGAGCAGATTTATACGTATACAGGGAAGTTATACTCATCTTCAATTTTGGAGATAGAATGCCAAACATCTTGAATACAAGCTCTTAAAGCTGTACTCAAATCCAAAAGAGCAACTTTATGACATACACTCTAAAATTGGGAGGAGTGAAAAGTTCACTCTTTGAAAGAGTGACAGGCATTATCACTCTTTTTAGAATGAACTTTATAAAAATACACTCCTTAAAGAGTGGAATTTTCCACTCCCTAGAACGAAGTGAAATATTTTACTCCATTGTCGAGAGTGAAATATCTCACTCCGCTGCCGAGAGTGAAAGCCTGGCATTATACACTTTAAAAAAAATTTCTGTTAAACTTTGAACCAATATATGGAGTAAAATAATGAAAAGTACCAAAATATGGCACTTCTTAATTTTCTAAAACTCCATTTCATAATGTAACCTTAGAAATTACGTATTAAAACGTATTCCTTTTCAGGAGTGAATAGTCAATTCTCTGAAAGAGTGACTTCTAACCAGGAGTGAATATTGTATGAGTATTAATAATCAGCCAATCAGAACAGTCTTGTCTACGACTATCTTACAACAATATGTACTTCCATTTTTTCCTGTCAATTCCATTATTATTATTATTAACCATTTGGAAAAATGGTTATTGTTCTCGTCAGGGTAGGAAATCAAAAACATATCTGAATGTTTTCATTATTTTAATCCGCAATTTATTCGTTATGTGATTGGCATAAGTAATCTGTATTTCCCTTTGGTTTCAACAACGATGGACAACAGAGTGTTGCCACTATGACAAAAAAGTAATAAAAACTACAAAAAAATTAATAAATGAGAAACAAATTGAGATACATCTTTCAAACAAATTGCATTTAAAAGTATATTTTTTTCTCTATCCGACGGTATAAAAAGTAATATTGTCGGATGTTTAGAAGTTTAAGAATGAAATTTTATTTAAAATGGGTCGTGAGATTTTTTGGAAATCTGATGATAGAAAAGCCTTTTCCCGAATAGCCAATGAAATGCTTGGCTATTACGCAAGTTTCATAGGAAATCTGACGAGTCGCAGGCGATTTTTCTTGTTTGCAATTTTTATGTGTAATAACACTATTAATCTTTAATTCATGGCGTACGTAATGTATGACCAGCTCCGTAGAAGTTTAAAAATTTACAGTACCGAAAATTGTAAAACTGAAATTTCTTTTAAAATTTGTTCATGATGGGTCCAGAAATGTTATCGTTTAATCCATGGCGTACGTAATGTAGGATCAACTCCGTGTGATTTTTTATGTCTTAAATTTTAGTCTTTGAAAAAAATCATTTTCCAAATGGTCGTTGTAATTTGTTAAATTGCTTTTTAGCTCACAGGCTATCAAAGCCTGAGAGCTAATGTGCCCGCCCGTTCTGTATGTATGTATGTATGTATGTACGTACGTATGTATGTACGTAACGCGATAACTCTTGATAGAAACATCCGATTTGCTTCAAAATTTTTTCCTAGGTTCATTGTGATAAGGCGCTTCCCTGATTAGTTTTGGGAGTTCATTGGTTAAGGATAAAGGGGGGAAAACGGGGTTAGTCCACCCCCTTAATTCAGAAAAATGGGTTTTTCATGCAGAATCATTCGATTTGCTCCGAATTTGGTATACCGGTTTATTATGTTAAGGAACATCCCTGATTAGTTTTGGGGGCAGGCCCGTAGCTAGATGGGGGCGAGGTCGGGCAATGCCCGACCTGGAAAAATATTTGCCCGACCTAGCGCAATTGACTGGATACCCTGATTCCTGATCGACATATTAAATTTCCAAACTTTTTATTTTGGCTCATTTAATTTTTTTTTTTTTTTTTTTTTAGAATAGACGATAACCTAACAGAAACCCATCCCTAAAACTTCTCAATTCAAACAACACAATTTAAACAAAAAATTCAATTGTAAAGACATTTTTTTCTTTCATTGAAAAATCTGTAGGACATTTTTCGTTTAATTGCTTTGTAGAAATTCACATTACCGCCTCCCCAAAGAGTCAAACTGCAAGAATAATAGGGTTTAGAGATACTCTTAACTCTTTTTCTTAAACTGATTCTGATGTCCGCGAAAATCGTTTTCTTTGTACAATAGTCATACGTGAAATTTATTGAAATCAGGTAAGGTTGAAACCAAATGCTTGGATTTTCAGTTCCACAAAACAGGCAATTATCATGCATACGTTACAATCATGTGGTTTTGTCATTGTTAACTTTACTATATTGCTTTTGGGGGCTTTTCAACAAAAGTGGAAAATGTTTTTTGAGACAGCTTTCTTGACACTGTTGCACATGATAAAAGTTTGTAAAATCATTATCATACAGAATTGCAATAGCCAGGACGGGTTTTTCAGAGTAAAGGGGCTTTATAATCATTGTAAATGTCATATATGACTATTTCAATATAATATTTTATATTAATTAAATGATTTAAATGTAATTTAGCAATGAGAATATTACTGAATTAAATTATTATCCTTTTTATGAGTACAAAAAGTGTTTTTTTTTATGGTGCTTTCCCCAGCCCTTTATTTTTAACAAAGATATCACCTTATTTATTCTACTTTTTAGTTGTTTTCTTCCTTTCTTCCTATATATGCGATATAAATATCCAAATATTGGATAATTTCTGTATGAAAAAGGGGAAATAAATGTAAGATTGCGAAGTGAAAAGATAAATTGAAGAATTAACAAAAATACTAAACGAGCATTAATATTTTTAAGCTATGAAATACTCATTTTTATTTTGGACAAGAATCACGTACGGCTGTTTGTAAAAAAAAATTTTGTTCACTCGACTTTGCGAAACTTTATAATGTGTTCTCGGACTTATTTTTAAACGTAAAGGTATGACATTCGCAGGCAAGATTATTGAAGTAGTTTAGAATAGAATAGCATTTTTCATTTTTTGACAAATGCATCGAATCTTGAGCTTTAAACGATAGTGTCTCAGATGACCTTTCCTAGCCTCAAAAATTGGCTTATACTAACACCATTTTGCATTTTTTTTTTTTTTAGCATATTTTGTCTTTATAGAAAACAGAAAATGCTACTTGCTATGGTGGGGTCAGAATCAAAATAATTGTAACTTTATGGAATTTAACCCATTTTCGGCCAAAGGTGCGTAAACGCACCATTTCAATAAATATTTTTTTATTAACATTGTGACCAATATTTTTCACTAATTTTATTTTTCTGCTATTTTTAAGGGTTTTGGGGACATCTATAAAATATCAGTAATTCAATTGGAGTAAACATTCTGTTGAGAAATTTTCAAAATACGCCAGTCTTTTAAAATCGAAACGGTTATTGACAAATTCGACTTTTTGAAAATGTATAATTAAACTTCAAATTAATCATATGTTTTTATAATGGATTAAAGTTGCAAGTTCTGTAAATAAAATAATAATAAAACAAAATGTCATAAAAAATTAAAAAAATTATTAATTTTAAATTTAATGGTATGTTAGCGCACCACTGACCGAATGCTTGAAAATGCCGAATGCATTTTATTTTTCAAATAAAATATTATCTTTCGTGCACGAAACTTTTTTTTTTTGTCTTAACGAATATAATTTAAGCATATTTCAATGAAAATAATACCACATATTATAAAATTTCGATGCTTGGCCTAAAATGGGTTAAGAATAAAAAAAAAATTGTGATTGTGTTAGAGAATAGGGAGTTCGAATGGAAACCATAATAGTGAATTATATTGACATACATTATCATGATAGTTTTTATTTGTGTGATACTTGTTGACCAGCTCGTTGTCGCCCGTGATGTGATGATATTGACCTTAAATTTGAATTAGTTTATATCTTTAATCCGAGTTTTTTAAAATTTATACTGAAAAAATAAATAAATAAACGAACCTCATATCGGTGGCTCCGCAATATTTATACCGAATGCGACATTTTAAAGTAAAATCTGCGCTCTTTAAAGGATGTTACATATTTTTCCGTATTTCAACAAAAAATAGCGTATTCGGAATTTTAAACTGCGCGGTTTTTTTTCTTTTTTTTTCTCATCCGACATTTAATATTTAAAAAAAAATAGCTCTTATTGTCTTAAATCATTGAAATTTTTATGAGTCATAAATATAATGGTTTCAAAGATTATGCACAAGATTCGTGGAAAACTATTGATATTTAGTGGAAAGACGCTTGTAAGAAGACTTTTAGGTTAGGGGTGCACATCCTGTGGCCCGCGGGCCAAAAGTGACCTTCGATGGGTTAACTTGTGGCTCGCGAATTTCGTCTATTTATAACTGGAAAAAAATAGTAATCTTTATCCATGGGTCGCAGGAAAAAAACGTGAATTTCGTCAATTTGTCGCGGGAAAAAATTGCAAATTTCGCCAGTCAATTAAACCTTTAAGCGTCCTAACCGTATTTTTCCGTCACGTAGCTTTTGGAATCAAAGACTGAATTAACACAAAATCGATATTAAAGCTAATTTTTTTGAAGTGAATAAGACAAATAAATATGTAAGGTTATCAAATAAAAATTTTCATACCTAAATGTTTCATAACTACTATTCTATGAATCGTTAAACATGAATGGAAAATTCTGCAGGACGCTTAAAGGGTTAAAAATCGCGAACTTCCTTAATCGGCCGGCCGATACCATACATATCAGCATAGGAAATTCCCAAGATTCTAGTCGAAAAATAACTTGAATTTCGCCAATCGGCCATGAAAAAAACTTGTATTTCTTGGATCAGGCATGGAAAAATCGAGTGTCGTCGATCGAGCACGAAAAAATTGCGACTTTCGTTGATGGGGAACTGAAAAATCGCAAATTTCTTGATCGGGCACTGAAAAAGCCCGAATATCGTTGATCATGCACGGAAAAATTATGAATTTTCTCGATGAGGCGCAGAAAAATTGCAAATTTCTTTGATCGGTTGCGAAAAAATCCGGAGTTTCGTCAGTTTACCGCGAGAAAAAAAATCTCGAATTTCGTCAATTTGCCGCGAGAAAATATTGCAAATTTCGTCAGACAGTTAAGAATCGCGAATTTCGTTGATCGGTCGCGGAAAAGTAGCGAATTTCGTCAGTTTATCGCGAGAAACAAATCGGGAATTTTGTCAATTTACCGCGCAAAAAATTCTAACTTTCGTCAGATTCAGTTAAGAATATCGAATTTCGTTAATCGGTGGGCGGCAAAATCAAGAATTTCGGTAATCAGGTGTGGAAAAATCGCGAATTTCGTTGATTGGGCGTGGAAAAATTGCCAACTGAATTGGGTATGTTGACTGGGTAGGGGGAACCTAGAGGGGTAAAACTCCTCCTCCCTCTGAAATCTTCTTTTTTATCTCATTATAGGCCACAGATTCCCTCCCACCTCCCTAAAATAAAATTATCTGTGTGTTACTGATGTGGCCCTCGACAACCCAGACATTTTTGTAAGTGGCCCTTCTCTAAAAAAGGTCGTAAACCCCTATTTTAAGCAGATTTCGTAAGAAATACTACTCTTTACATTCTCCCCTATGTCAGAATTTCGTAAAACTTTTTGCAGATCTATGTCGATCATGACACCTAGAACCCAAAACCACCACCAAATTGAAAACTTTATCTACCTATCTATTGATATATACATCACCTTTTTATAGACACAATAACTTCCATAATTCTGCGCAAATCTCTTCTAAACTGGTAGATGAAATCAAGGGACAGAAAATGGAAATGGAGAGGATTTTTGTGAAAGCAGAAAAACCCCATAATTTCTTAATTATGATACATATCGAATCCGTTTAAACTTATTATTACTTTTAGGAAAAGGGCCAAAAATTTATGTGTGACAGTTTTTTAATATCACTAAATATGTCCTCAAGGAGCGAAAAAAATAGGTTTTAAGAAAAAAAAATCCTAACTTCGTCAATTCACAAGATATGAAATATACTTAAATTTATTATAAATCTTCTTAATATAGTCTACAACTTTTATCTTGACAAGTTTTTGATAAAACCAGCTCTTACAGAAAAAAAGAGGAGGGGGTGGGGGGGGGGGTGGAGGGTGAAGAAAAAAAAATCATAACTTTGCCAATTCACAAGGTATCGAATCCGCTTAAATTTATTATAAATCTTCTTCGTATTATCTTCAACTTTTGTATTGACAAGTATATGATAGGACCAATTCTTACACACACACAATAAATAAATAAATAAATAAATAAATAATAAAATAAATTAAAATAAAAAAGGAAGGTTGTACAAGAAAAAAATTCACATCTCCGCTAATCTACCACTAAGACAGCAAAAAAAGTATCATTGGCGTGCTGAAAATTTTTGACAACCCTCAGAGGTGCTGTATATAGGGTTGTATTATTAAACGTGCGCGTGCATCAATAAAAAGAACGTCAGAATTTAAAATACAGTGTGAGTTCATTTAATGAAATAATCACCGCACGGTTTAAATTTATTGTATAAATCTTCTTAATATTATCTATAACTTTTGTAGTAACAAGTTTTTGATAAGATGAACTCTACTAATGGATGATATTACTAAAAATATTCTCAGGGGGGAGGGGGGGAAAAACAGGGTTGAAGAAAAAATTATCGTATTAACATGATTCTGATATACAGAAAAATAAAATTAAAAACTCGTCAAAATCGACCAGATAAAATTGTTAAACTGGGTTTATCTCTCATCTTGATTTAGTTTTTATTGTTGAAATTAGTTCTTAACTTCGAAATCTACCTGTGCTTGCAGGCCTAGCCGGCAGTGATTTTTTTTTTTCTATTGTCCAAACTGTTTGAAAATGTTATCAGTTATAAACACATATTATGGTTTTAAAGCATGTGTAAAAAATACGTGAAAATATATTAATATTTAGTTGTGAGAGGGTTACCTGCATTGTAAATAAGTGACGAATCTATCAACGTAATTACCAAGGCCTTCTTTATATTAAATTTTAAATCATATAAAATTCCATAAATATTGTAAAACCTGTGTAAATAGAACCTATCTATAACAAAATACTGTCTTACATGAGAACATTTCATGGTCCCGTTGAAAGGAATACCATACAATAGATAAGCAATTCAGGGACCCGGGAGGAGGGTTCTCCCCTGCGCATCAAAATGTCACTCCCGGAAGCTTTCTAATTTTGTGCTTATTAAACTTGTAAAAGTGCAATTCCCACCCTAAAAGCTCCATATTCTCTAACATTCCGGGGGTAACGGTAATCTCTCCCGGAGAAAAGTGCCTAAATTCAACACTGCAATTATACCTCATAAGATGGAAACTTTCTGAAACGGAATATTTTTTCGATACTTTGCGAATCCATTTTTACAGGTTTTACTGAAAATGAATTTCTTGCAATATTGTATTATTACTTTATTATTAATAAAACATAATAATGCAAGTGCCCATATTTTTCTGCGGACAACGGTGGGGAAAGGGGATGGCGTCCAGAGACAACTGGCTGGTGACGCTGTCATAGCCTCAACAACATCCAACATTTTTGTGGAAATCCATTAATCCATATTATCTTAACCATATTTACAAAAATTAGTTTATGGATTGACAGAAAGATGAAATAAAATCACTTTTCAACTACTTCGGGAAAAGCTATAAACTTATACTGAATATGAATACGTATATATTTTTAAAGGATTGTAAAAGTCTAAAAAAATGAAGAAGTAATTTTGCCCCTCTTGGAAAAACATTTGCCCGACCTGGAAGCATCGTCTAGCTACGGGCCTGTTTGGGGGTCCATTGGTTAAGGATAAAGGGGGAAAAGGGGGGTTAGTCCACCCCCTTAATTCAGATAAATTGGTTTTTCATGCAGAATCATTCGATTTGCTCCGAATTTGGTATACCGGTTTATTATGTTAAGAAACTTCCCTGATTAGTTTTGGGAGTTCATTGGTTAAGGATAAAGGGGGAAAACGGGGTTAGTCCACCCCCCCCCCCCTTAATTCAGATAAATGTGTTTTTCATGCAGAATGATTCGATTTGCTCCGAATTTGGTATACCGGTTTATTATGTTAAGGAACTTCCCTGATTAGTTTTGGGGGTTCATTGGTTAAGGATAAAGGGGGAAAAACGGGGTTAGTCCAACCCCCTTAATTCAGATAAATGCATTTCTCATGCAGAATGATTCGATTTGCTCCGAATTCGGTATACCGGTTTATTCAGGCTATCAAAGCCTGAGAGCTAATGTGCTCGCCCGTTCTGTATGTATGTATGTACGTACGTACGTACGTATGTATGTATGTATGTATGTACGTACGTATGTATGTATGTATGTATGTACGTAGCGCGATAACTCTTGATAGAAACATCCAATTTGCTTTAAAATTTTTTCCTAGGTTCATTGTGATAAGGCGCTTCCCTGATTAGTTTTAGGAGTTCATTGGTTAAGGATAAAGGGGGAAAACGGGGTTAGTCCACCCCCCTTAATTCAGAAAAATGTGTTTTTCATACAGAATCATTCGATTTGCTCCGAATTTGGTATACCGGTTTATTATGTTAAGGAACATCCTGATTAGTTTTGGGGGTTCATTGGTTAAGGATAAAGGGGAAAAGGGGGGTTAGTCCACCCCCTTAATTCAGATAAATGGGTTTTTCATGCAGAATCATTCAATTTGCTCCGAATTTGGTATACCGGTTTATTATGTTAAGGAACTTCCCTGATTAGTTTTGGGGGTTTATTGGTTAATGATAAAGGGGGAAAAGGGGGGTTAGTTCACCCCCTTAATTCAGATAAACGGGTTTTTCATGCAGAATCATTCGATTTGCTCCGAATTCGGTATACCGGTTTATTATGTTAAGAAACTTCCCTGATTAGTTTTGGGAGTTCATTGGTTAAGGATAAAGGGGGGAAACGGGGTTAGTCCACCCCCCCCCCCCCTTAATTCAGATAAATGGGTTTTTCATGCAGAATGATTCGATTTGCTCCGAATTTGGTATACCGGTTTATTATGTTAAGGAACTTCCCTGATTAGTTTTGGGGGTTCATTGGTTAAGGATAAAGGAGTGAAAACAGGGTTAGTCCACCCCCCTTAATTCAGATAAATGTGTTTTTCATGCAGAATGATTCGATTTGCTCCGAATTTGGTATACCGGTTTATTATGTTAAGGAACTTCCCTGATTAGTTTTGGGGGTTCATTGGTTAAGGGTAAAGGGGGAAAAGGGAGGTTAGCCCGCACCTCTTAATTTAGATAAATGGGTTTTTCATGCAGAATGATTCGATTTGCTCCGAAGATGGTATACCGGTTTATTATGTTAAGGAGCTTCCCTGATTCGTTTTGGCGATTCATTGGTTAAGGATAAAGGGGGGGGGGGGCTAGTCCACCCCCTTAATTTAGATAAATGTTTTTTTTTTTTTTTTTTGCAAAATTGTTCGATTTGCTCCAAATTTGGTATACCCGTTTATTATGATAAGGAGCTTCCCTGATTAGATTTGGAGGTTCACTGGCTATGTATAAAGGGGGAAACGGGGGCTAATTCCCCTTCACTTATTTTTTTTGAGTGACATTATTCTTTAAAATAAGAGTATAATATACAATTAGTGTGAATAGTCTGTGAGCTCAATGCCATCAGTTTAGCTGGGCACTTTTCTTTTTTATTTTTATTTTATTTTTTATTTATTTGTTTGCTGAAGACGAAATACAAATATGCGGTGGGATTGGGGGGAGGGGAATTAATCCCTGACTATAACAATAAGTGTTCTGCAGCAATTAAAAAGTTGAGATATACTGGGTTAAGGTATAAATAAGGCCTGACTAATGCAGGGGCAAGTGGGACAGTCCCCCCCCCCCCATTTGAGGGTGCTCCATGTGCGTAAGCAGGAATTTAGTTAATGTTAAAAATTAGCCAAAAGTGATCAAAATTCTAAGTTTTCCAAAGAGGGGGAAAGCGGTCCGCCTCCCACGCTTCCATGTCCCCCCTTCCCCCTCAAAAAAAGAACTAACTAGGGGCTGTGCAAATATAACGTTATCAACTTTTTGGTAATTTTGGACCCCCCTCCCCCCTTACGACATCATACGTTATCATCCCTCGAACCGCCCCCCCCCCCCTCCCGATAATGATATCATTATCAATGTATAGTAATTCTTTAGATTTTGTGAATTTTTTTCTTTTGTTTGGAGTCATATACAAATATGGTTACATATATTTTTCGCATACTTTATTGATTCAAATGAAGAGAAGTCAATAAAATATCAGCTTATATATCAAATAACACTTAAAAGAAATAGTTACTATTTAAAAGTATTTAATAGCTTTTTGTTGCATAATGCATTCAACAGTAATAATGTCTTTTTGCACTTGCCCCCTTAAAGGGGATAAGCAGAACTTCTTATAAACAAAACAGGTGGTCTTTCTCTTTTATTTATTAGTAAACACAAGTATCATTTCAAACATACTTCGTATATGGCTTGTCGAACAGCGGATTATATATGCATACATGAATGACAGAAGAATAGCAATTCCATAGGTTGGGGTGTTCCACATTTTAGAATTTTGATGTAAAGACGAAGTTACAAATATAAATGGATCAAAAATGATAACGATATCAAAAGACAACCCCCCTCCCCCCCAGAGATATCTTACGATATCATGTGCCAGACCCCCTCCCCCCCCCTAAAATGATAACGTTATATATGCATAGCCCCCTACAACATCAAAAAGCTAATGATTAATATTTTATTGTAACAATGTATCCCATTTTGTTACGAGAAATTCATTATTGCCATTATTCTCGTAACAAGCAAATTTAAATTATCACTGATGACCAAATGGGGATATTTTTCTTTTAGATATCTTATGACATACGCATGACATTATGACAAATATTCAAGAATGAGTAAAAGACTCGTATTTACATTTCAACGACTCGCATGAGCCCTTATATTCCTATACAAAAAAAGTTTATTCTGTCATCACTTAAAGTTCTGATCATCTGTCTTATGATACCCTGTATACAGATGTGAATAATATTCAGCATAATTCAAGAAAATTTTCTATGAATAGCTAGGAAGGGAGCCCCCACAATAATGCTTGCCCTGGGGCCCTAGATAGTCTAAGTCGGGCCCTGGGTATAAAACTTAATTTCTGCGGGAAAGTTTAGAGGGAAAAGGTACGGAAACGATGTTTTTTACTACACGTACACAGCTCCTGTTTTTATAAAGCTGCTGAAGGCTATATGTAAAAGTAATTAGATGAGAGAGGCTGGTGATTAAATCTGCAGCAGTTCAAACGAGCAAATAACAGCCCAGAAAAGAGTGTCCTATCGACGACCTGTGACTGTAAGGCGTGATTTAGTGCGCACTCGGTTTGCTGATCCAACAAACATAATACCACCATTACTAGTGTTTGTTTTTTTGCCGAACTTCTAATGAATATTCGCTTTTAGTTAGCATGCATAGTTGGGAGCTGTTATTAGGTACCACGTTTTAGCTTCAGCTTGCAAAATGCAAACATTAATCAGCCAATGAGAGATGAGGTACGCAATTTTACACAAGTCGACGTCAAATGACCTGAATGTTTTGGTTGTTGAAGGTCAACTTGGGTCCCTGATCGGTAGGTCTGGGATAAGTGTGGTCGCGTGGCTTCGCAAAAATGAAAATATTTCTCCAGAAACATTTTTTTTTTATCATAAATATAAGCAAGTCCGTAGCCAATGGGGGGGGGGGGGGGATGGGGGGATCACCAAGGTTTGATCCCCTTCCGAAATTTCTATCAAGATGACTATAAATATAACCATTGATTAACTATCACTCCACACAGTCAAGATTTGAAAGCCAATTACAGTAGAGTCCCGATTATACGAGTTAATATGGACAAAGCTCACCTCGGATCAGCAAAAAATTCGGATAAACCGGATTTACACAAATCGTCACCAACTAAGGAGGTGAAATATAAATTTTCATTTCATTCATTCATTTTTATGGTACTAGCAATATTTCTTTGACGTACATTTCCGTTACTTTTAAGAAAAACGGGGAATGAAATTCTTTATTTGAAAAAGCGCTCGATAGTTTTTTGTTTGTTGAATGTCAGTTTTGCTGCTGTTTTTTTTTTTTCTTTTTTTCCTACAGTATTACCCTACTGCGTAGCTACCAATTTTTTAGATTTTTTTTTTTTTTTACCACTAAAACTTAATAGTAAATTTTTCCCAATTCAATCGCCGAAATCTAACAATTGTCAACGATTAAATATGGCAAACATTTGTATTAAATTTTAGAGGTAACAAAACCGTGCAAATTGGCAGCTATGTGATTCTATTAGTATCATAAAAATGGCAGGTGTAGTCTCTTCTTTCTGCTCAAAGTATTAAATAGTTTTTCAATCGAACTTATACCTTTGGAATAGATAATTTTCTTCTGGTGGACTGATGGCTTCCATTATTATGAAACAGCCATTATAAATGAAGTGTTAGGTGAAGATGAAAGAGCAGCTTTTTACAGCTGCTCTTTCATCTTCACCTAACACTTCATTTATAATGGCTGTTTCATAATAATGGAAGCCATCAGTCCACCAGAAGAAATTAATTCGGTTAAAAATAAAAAGTCCAAAATGAGATAATGATCAAATCATTATCTAATCTCCCTACAAAATATTTTTTTGTCTACGGCCTTGATTATAAAATATGCATCAATTTCTTTTAATGCTTAAAACAATTTTCACGTATACGAAAAAATAAAGCTTTCAAATATGGGTAATCCAGCAAAAAGATATCGGGACACACTCAACCCTATAAAGATTTCGCTACTTTCCGTGAAATAGAGGTTTCTTACACTTAAGATGAAACAAAACGCTGTAATCATGTAACGCAATGATAAAGTATTTTCAAAATGTATTTTTCCCTTTCTGTACCATATTATGTATTAACCTCTTCAGTTCCGAAACTAAAATAATAATACAAATGCTTATTCAATGTTTTTTTTCAAAGAAAATGACATCGTAAATGGCAGAAAAAAATATCTTTTCTGAAATTGATCCTTTAGGCGCTTAATAATTAAGTTTCAAAAATATGGATCTAAAAGTAAAAACCCCCTTAAAAACATCAATTTAATAGCCATTAACCTAAATTAACGCAATCAAAAATTTAAGAGCTTTAAACAAGAAAATAATCTACAAATCCTCAAAATTTTTTATTGAAAAAGATTTAAGTTAAATACTTACGAAAATTTCTCCCTTTCTTGGTCATACTGTCTTTTGGGCATTTTTAGGCATTTTGCAAACTCAGATGAAAATAACATTTATTTCATATGGGAATCAGCTTAGATGCTGCCATTTATTCGTTTGCTTTGAACGTAAAAATCATTCAACTATTAAGAAGTAATGTAAAAAAATTGGACATTTTAGTTTTTCAAGAAAAAGAACAGAGGTCCCCGTATGGGGACCCAGGGACCGAAGAGGTTAAGGAAATTTTCACTTTCCAAAGCGTTTTTCCTGCATTTTTGAAGATATGTTAGCACTTTTTCCCAAACGATCGGTCAAATCTTCGTACTTATGTCGCTACAATTATCTGTTATAAAAATATAACGAATTAACAATTTTCAATCCTGATGTATACTCTTTCTTTAGTGCAAAATAATGCCATAACTCGAATCAGTTTTGAAAGGAAAAAAAATGAAATGACGAAAAAAATGTATTTAAAAAAATTATTTTTGTACTAGATGACCGAACCAAGGTTTCGCGGACACGTGATAATGCCCTTCAATATACCTAAAAACAACAAAGAATAGTTTTGCATTTTTAAAAGAAAATCTTTCAAAGCAAACCTAATGCTGGAAAATCCAGTGCCTTCGACAGTGTACACCCTCGAATCTATATGATTTTATATTTTTAAACTTTTAAATAGAAATCTGTCCAAACGAACCTATTGTTATGGGCCCCATTGCCTTCTGCAGCGTACTGGTGGCCATTCTAATGAATCCAGAACTTTGATAACCTTGAAAATGAACCAAATGACCCTAATTTGATTATAGCTATTTTGTGGACATTTAGTAAGTTTAAGATTATTTTAGTATGATATAAAGTAAATTATTTGAACGTGAAATGTAATAAATTTGTGCTATTTTATAAAGTATAATTTTGGATATTTTATTCATAAAAACTGTCGTAACTTTGTAACAATTGATTGTATCCACTTGCAAATGATGTCATTCGACTCAGAATTAAAAAAATACTTAGTAAACAACACCCCCACTCGACCTATTAAAAAAAAAATGTGAGTCCCCTCTGAGTTTAAATGCCCCTTATGTTTGAAAGTTACGGCGGATGCATCAAATGTTTGTAATTCGCCCCCTTCTCAAAATACGCGGGAAAAACATCGAAATTGCCCTTCGAATAATAATTATAACAATAATAATAAAAAGGCTTACGATCAAAAGATAATATTCTGGAATCAAAATGAATTCCGACTCAAAAAAATATTACGGCCAAAGGAATTTTGCAAATGGCAAATGTGGATAATGAATAAAAAATATGGCAGGTGTTTAAACAATGGGATAAAATATGTTAAAACGGAATGATTAAATTAAAATAGGATAAAAATTTTAGAATATGCTAGGGGGCTTTGCCCCCTACTAGCCACTCCTATGTCAATTTGATCGGCTTTAAAAATTTTTCGAAATGTTGAATTATAATTAAAAAAAAAAAAAAAAACAGTGGCGATCTCCCTGTTAATGGGTTATTTTCGTCTTTGATTAAATCAGATCAATGAAAAATTTCAAAATAAGCTAATATTCAAAATAAGCTAATATTTCTAAAAGATGTAAAAAATATTTCTCAAACTGCTGAAATTTTGAATATAAAATGGAAATAAATCCTCGAAAAATGAATCAAATTAAAAAAATAAATGCAGTCTGCGCACCGCGAACTTCTAATGTATAAAATGATCTAAAAATGATTAAATTCCGATGTATTGTTTTTCCTCCTATAAAACTTTTTTAATGGAACAATTTTGGCCAACATTAACATTAAATATCTCTTAAAATAATTCTTCGATTTGAAAACTGTCTGCATCAGCGTGTTTATCAAACATTTTTCTATAATATCACCGATTTTCATATTTTTGTATTCAGAGTTTTCTTAATATTAACGAAGAAAGAACCCCGGTCATAAAAAATTCAAAACCGGCGGCGGTGACAGCGATAGTTACTTTTTTTTAGAATAGAGAGATTTAAGATAGGTTTAAACTTGTATGTATAAGTATATATGAGGACGTGAGTTTGAAATCTCGCCTTATCCAGAAAATCAAACTTTGGGAAAGCCACTGCGAAAAACCTGTAACTGCGTCCATAGGTTTTCATTGCAAACCAATATTTTACAATTCCAGAAATGCACGATAAAACTATTTTTTTTTTTTTTTTTTTTTTCTTTTGCACATTTTGATGTTTTTTCGATGCAGGTTCACCAAAATAATAGATTGATAGAGAAAAATCAATTTTTAAAATTTTGGATAAGGCCAAGTTTGAAACATCTTCATATATATATAGATATGTATGTATTGTACGGCTCTGTAAGGTAATTATAAACGTAAAATCCGCGATTTTCCTTAGAGACCATGATGTAATAAACGTGAATAAATAACTTTTTAGTTTCGTTACTTTTGAAATACTGTAGGTTCACCATTGAAATACTCAGCAAACAGTTGCATTAAAGTCACGTAATTTTCACTGACTTTTAATCCCACTTATTTTGAGATTAAAACTATTAAATATAAGAATTTTTTAATTGACAAAGTGATAAGATAGCATTAGTTTTTTGGCTGCATTTTCTTAAATCATGAAAAAAAAAAAAAAAAAAAAAAAAAATTAGAAATGGCGAAGCTTTTCACCGCTTTTTCAAAAAAATATTTTTCGCTATCAAGATTGCCAACAACCAAAAACGTTCACTGAATCAGATATTGTATTACTCACGTATTTTTTACACCTCCTACTTTTGAAAAATAATTTCTCTAAAAACAAAGATTTGCGTAATTTTTGCACTTATAGAATGAAGTAATTTAAATCAATGAAATGATTAATATCAACGCGTTCGTTCTAGCGACTTTAATTAGGATTTTAGAAACAGATTCTTTATTTCATTTTTGAATATTTCATTTACTAGGACCTACAAATTCTCTAATTTCTTTTTTCACAAGACTTTTCATTTTCTATTGCATTGTGTATAGGTGGTATTATAACTAATCTTGTTTCATCAGCCCTGTGATGCATGTGTACTGATATATTTACATTTTCAATGTTTAGCAAAATAAGAATTTCGTGGTGCATTAGGTCTGCTGGGGGAAAAAAAACCCCCCAACATATATAGCAGCAGGACAACTAAAGGAAAATTGGGACTGAAAGAAACGCTTATATTTTTTATTGGCTATTAAAACAAACGAACAAACAAATTAAAAATGTAGCAGAATTATGTGGTCTCGAACCTGGTAAATACCTCTCAATAAAAAGTGATTTCTTGCTTAAAAGGGCTAAATATTTCTATTAAACTCATTGAAATTCTGCTGTATTTATTTGTTTAACTTAGAAGAATTTCTTTTTTCTTTTTTTAACACTTTCCAACATAGTTGAAAAGTGTTTATGATTTCGATTTGTCTGTCTGCCGTGCTCTAACTCGCGTAATTATACTCGGATTGACTCGTAGTTGATATATGCTATTGAGGTTTGCCATGGTTCGGTATTGGAAATGAAGTGTGTAGCTTTCATTGTTCATTTATAGGGGGCACTCAAAAGTATTCCATTACATTATGGGCTATGGGGAAAAATGGTTTTCAATGTATTTTAATTGTGTTACACAATTTTAAACACAATGAAATTTTTATACTTTATTAGGGTAGTACTTTAGGTTATTAGGGTACACTTTATTATGGTAACTATTTTATTTTATACTTTATTATGTACTATAAGATGGTTCCTATAGAATATGTTATCGGTAGCACATACAGAACTAGTACAGGGGAGCTCAAAAGTATTCCGTTATATTATGGTACCTGAAGAAAAATCGTTTGCGGAGTATTTTAATGATGTTACTCAGTTAGAAACATGATGAAATTTATTTGAATTTTTGAGGTGCACTAAAACTTGCTTTCTATAGAATATGAGGTGCAAAGCATTTATCATTCAATTTAAAAGTCACACAAAAGAGTTGGTTATATAATGATCTACGAAGAAAACTGTTGGAAGTGTATTTTAATTGTGTTATACTGTTTCAAACATGACGAAATTGATACACATTACTAAGGTTCACTACAAGATGATTGCAGTATAATATAATGTGCATCACATTTATCGTTCATTTACAGGGACATATAAAAGATTTCGGATACAGAACTGTATCTGAAGCATTGTCTATTATTAAGGTGTTATGGCATACCTTGGAAACCAAGGCAGCACGCCAGCATTGGCGCGCTCATCTATTAGAACTTTGATTTGATTGTATGGCAACAGTTTGTTGTTTGTTTTTCGAATAGAATAGAACGCTTTTCTTTCTTTCTTTCCTTTTTTTTCTTTCCTTTCTTTTTATTTATTTATTTCTTTTTTTTTGTAAGCTGTGGTGTTCGTTCGCATAGCAATTCTGGCTCAATGGTTAGACAAATGAAACTAATTTGTTATAATATATAATTACTGTAAATATGCATATAAAGTTTAATCTAGTTAAAAATAATTTCTTTAATTTTAGTTTTAAATTTAGTAGATAGTCCGCTTTGTTATGGTATGCGTTTAAAGTTCAACTAACATTTTGCACACTATGTGATGTTTATATAATCTGTTGACTATATACAGGACTACACAAAAGAATTCATAAGGATTACTAAGAATGAGTGGGAATTGTTTTAAGTTTTTTTTTTTTTTTTTTATTTGAAAGGTATTTTTTTTTAAATTTGAGTTGTGTATTTTCAAGATCAACTACATTTAGTATACTCAGAAATATTTGTAGCACATAAATAAAATCATATACAGCACTAAGCAAAAAACTGGATAAATGGTCGCCTATCGTTTGTAGTTCCTTCAAGTGCGATTTCAGAGTTTAAACGTGCTTTTGCCTCAGTTAAATTTCAGTTTAATGTTTGGCATGTATAAAATGTCTTTAGATAATATACATGGTTGTACAAAAGTATTGAAGTACGTTTCCGCCTATTGGTAGAAATTGCTAAAAGTGAATTTTCAATTGCGCTTAACTAAACTAAATTTTAGCATACTGTGTAGAAAACATACAAATCTATAGATCATATACAGAGCGGCACAAAAGAATTGTAGCACTTTTGCGGCTAAATGCAGTAATTGTTGAAATCTAGTTTTCAAATGTATTATGCGTTTTCTAAAATGTTTTCTTAGGTATCTTCTTTAACTTATTAAACGGAAAAGTTACGTTAAATTATTCTGGACGTGTTGGAAAGAGTTTCATAATTTATGCTTGACGCATGATTTTTCTTTCTTGTTCATATTATAAAATGCTCCTACAACTGTTTTCTTCCTATTCAAAAACCAGGGTTTGTATGTGTGCTTACTTTTGAATAAGATTATTTTTTTAATTTTTTGTCATATTTAATTGCAAGATCCTGGTCATAATTTTAACATCGGATTTTTTGCTTTTTATGGCTGATAATCTTTTGATTTCGAGAGTCTCCAAAACCTCTTTCATTTAATAATCATCCCAGCCAATAGAATTAAAAAAATTCAGCTAGTCCTTCGTCAGTTTTGTGTTATTTCACTATATTAGGTAGCTTTCTTTACAAAAAAGCTACCTATTGCAGCCGTTCGGAGGAAAGCGATTTCAAAAAATTTTGGTATATTTTCATCGATCATGACCCCCAGACCCCGAAACCACCCTCCGTTCAAAATTGATATATATATATATATATATATATATATATATATATATATATATATATATATATATATATATCTATATATATATATATATATATATATATATATATCTGACCTATGTCACACTGTAACTGCCGTAATTATGAACCGATTTCGATGTAATTCGGTGTGTACATAGTACATACCAATGTCTCGACCGAGTTCGTTGGCCAGCTTCATCCGCCATTTTGTTTCAAAATGGCGGCCATTTAAAATTTTTAAAAAAATTTAAAACTTGAAATGTGGTACCAAAAAATTAAAAATGGAAAAATATTTTTTTCTTATGTATTTGACCTTTATACAAAGATTCCGGAGCAGTTTTTGTTTCGTCTATATCTTAAAAAATGGCTGAGTTATAGCATTTTGAATTTCTAGCGTGGCTGACATTTTGAAACGTCCTGAATTTTGTCACGCGATAAAAGGCGTATTTATGAACCGATTTGGATGTAATTCGGTGTGTACATAGTACATACCAATCTCTCGATCGAGTTTGTTGGCCAGCTTCATCCGCCATTTTGTTTCAAAATGGCGGCCATTTAAAATTTTTTAAAAAATTTAAAATTTGAAATGTGGTACCAAAAAATTGAAAATGGAAAAATATTTTTTTCTTATGTATTTGACCTTTATACAAAGATTTAGGAGCAGTTTTTGTTTCGTCTATATCTTAAAAAATGGCTGAGTTATAGCATTTTGAATTTCTAGCGTGTCTGACATTTTGAAACGTCCTGAAATTTGTCACGCGATAAAACGCGTATTTATGAACCGATTTGGATGTAACTTCGTTTATACATAGTATATACCAATGTCTCGACCGGGTTCGTTGGCCAGCTTCACCCGCCATCTTGTTTTAAAATGGCGGCCATTTAAATTTTTAAGAAAAATTTAAATTTGAAATGTGGTACCAAAAGATGAAAATTGAAAAAATATTTTCTTCTTATGTGTTTGACCTTGATAAAAAGATTTGGGAGCAGTTTTTGTTTCGTCTATATCTTAAGAAATGGCTGAGTTATAGCATTTTGAATTTCTAGCGTGGCTGACATTTTGAAACGTCCTGATTTTTCTCACGTAATAACGGGCGTATTTATGAACCGACTTGGATGTACCTTGGTGTGTACATAGTACATACAAATATCTCGACCGAGTTCGTTGGCCAGCTTCATCCGCCATCTTGTTTCAAAATGGCGGCCATTTAAAAAGATTAAAAAATAAAAAAATTTAAATGAGATACCAAAAAATTGGAAAATGAAAAAGATTTTTTTTGTATGTGTTTGACCTTAATACAAAGTTTCCGGAACAGCTTTTCTTTCGTCTATATCTAAAAAAAATGGCTGAGTAATAGCATTTTGAATTTCTCTTGTGGCTGACATTTTAAAACGACCTGATTTTTGTCACGCGATAACAGGCGTATTTATGAACCTATTTGGATGTAACTTGGTCTGTACATAGTACATACCAATGTCTCGACCGAGTTCGTTGGCCAGCTTCATTCGCCATCTTGTTTCAAAAGGGTTGCCATTAAAAAAAAATTAAATTTAAAATTCAAAATGAGGTATTAAAAAATTGGAAAATGAAAAAGATTTTTTTTATGTGTTTGGCCTTGATACAAAGATTCCGGAGGAGTTTTTGTTTCTGAAAATTTGTTCTTTTGTTGATATCTTAAAAAATGGTTGATTTATAGAACTTTGAATTTCTAGTATGGCTAACATTTTGAAACGATCTTGTATTTGCCACGCGATAACACACGTATTCGCCTATTTCGATGTAAGAAGGCATGTGGATAGTATACATCAACACCTCGACCAAGTTCTCTGGCCAGATTCATCAGCCATGTTGTTTCAAAATGGCGGACATTAAATTAAAATATATATATATATATTTGAAGTGAGGTGCAAAAAAATTAGAAATTGAAAAAGGTTTTTTTCTTAAGTATTTGATCTTGATATAAGGATTCAGGAGCATTTTTTGTTTGTCTTTACCATAAAAAATGGCTCAGATATAGCAGTTTCAATTTCTATTGTGTGTGACATTTTGAAAAATCTGATTTTTTGCATGCGACAGCACTCCTATATATTAACCGATTCCGATGTGAGTGAGCATGTGCACAGCAATTACTAAGGTCTCGACTAAGTTCACTGCTTAGCCTCATCCATCATGTTGTCTTAAAATGACAGGCACTTTAAGAAATTGCCGAATTTGGCAGCCAAATATAAGTTACTTTAAAGAAATGCAGCCTTGATAAAGCTGACTAATTTCGCGAAATTCTCATTCATTATATTGATAAAAATTAGTATTGAATCTCCTATATTCGGTTTCCACTAAATTGAGCTTCGTGTGTTTGCATGATATAAGTTGGCTTTTTTAAAATAAGGATTATGAAAGCTACCTCTTCCTCCCGGCACTGGCCGGAAGGACTTTTTTTATTTAGAACCGCAACCAATGCCGTGACGAAAATATTCTACCGCGTGTCATAGGTTCGCTTTCCTATAGGCTAAATAATCATTGTACTTACGCATCAAGCTGCCATGTAAATTAAATTCCTGTTAAAATCCATATAGTACTTTTTGCGTAACTTCTGCAACAGACAAATAGATTTACAATTTTAAATAGATTGTAAGATAAATGAAATACCACGTGATTGGTCGTAATATGTCATTAGCCGATATTACGTTTAGAAAATTCAACAATATAGCCAGCAAACTTACATTAGAAATTGTCTGACATAACGAGTATTTTCTGTGGAGAATACATCTTCCTAAGTTCCTAAAATAGACATTTTACGATGTTGACAATTTCGCGCATAGCACTTTCTTCATGCAAATGACCATCAGAAGGTGTTCTACATGCATAAAAATGTCCAGATATCTGTATAATAATAGGAAACCTTGAATTCTCAATGAATGGTTAACAGCTGAAATAATCTAAAACTATAGAGCTTTGCTCGACTTATCAGAGTCGTAAAACGACGTCATAGAAATAACATATTTTCTGCGCACTATAAAACGTTAGAAAAACGAAAATAGAATTAAACACGAACATTGCTCTTAAGGAAGTAAAAGAACGCTAATCCCCCTTAAAATGTCTTTGCATTGCATGCCATTATACAGGATGTAGAGAAATTTGCAGAAATTACGAAATGATCATGGAAATGAATGAATGCAAATTTGTAGAAATTTGCTTTTAATGGAACGGTGGAGTTGGAAAAAAGCAAAAAATAACCGGTCAACTGCGAGTATTACTCGTGCGCAGAGGGTTACGTACAATAAATATATGAATTACTAACTGGGCATTGCATTATACCATTACAAATATACAATTAAAAGTTGTTCTGTAGATTGTAAAAGCCGACGGTGCATAGAATATGCCGCCCTTGTCTTATGTCCAAACCGTCCGTCACTTTAGGGTTAATTATCACAGCTAATGACCGACAATTGTTTTAGAAAATCATTATCAACAATCATTTTATACTTCTGCGACGATAGGTACCTCCAGCGCTCCTCAACTCTCGTGCTGAACCTTCGCAAATCGAAATTTGTATGTAACGTAAAAACTCGATTTTCTCAAAAACTATGTGGCGTAGGGTAATCGCTATAGTTTTCCTGCAAGGTTTAAATTAACTTCTACTACCCCTAATTTTTTCATAATTTTAGTTTCAATAGATTCGGAAATAGAAGGGGTGGAGGACATATTTTTACATTACATTTTTGACGATATCTCTGAAAATATGATTTTTTTTTTAGTTCTGCGTTACGAAAGCTTTCGCACGATATACAAAGAAAAAAAATTTTTTTCAAGTAATTTAATTAGCCCCTCTACATATTTACTATATATACTTGTAAATTATTAAAAATCAATCTATATGTGGGTCAATAGCCTTTAAATTAGTTCAGCCAATTCAAACTATCCACGTTCCATAGTTGACGAGTGAAATGACTGTGACAGAAGGACAGACAGGGGTGATATAATGGTTCGGTTTTTACTTTTTCAGTACGGAATCCTAAAAAAGGAAAATTTGTGTTGGAATTTAAAAACCTATCCGTAAATATCCGAATTCATTTGCACAGCCCTGTGTATAATCTATAGAATTGTACTGTATGCTACATAGAATGCTAAAATTTTGTTCAGTTAGGAAACTCATAAAACAGTTGAAAATTCCCCTTCAGCAATTTCCATCAATAAGCTGACATGTATTGGAATTCTTATGTGCTGACCTGTATATAGGATCTGTAGAATTTATACACACACCAAATAATATGCAAAAAATTAGTTAAATTTAAAAGTGCACAACACAATTTAAAATGGATTTCCAGTAGTTATTGCTCATAGACAGAATGCTACACACTTCATATTCAGTACTGAACCTGCCACTGTAAACTTCAATAAAATATATAAATTACGTGGTGGCATCCGAGTATATTTACACGCATTAGAGCACGGCAGACGGCCAGGCAAACCAACCAGAAACAAAGACTTTTCAACCATGTTGGAAAGTAAAAAGATATAAAATACTCGCATAAAACATAATTTTCATTTAAAATTTACATGCTAATGATTGCTAATTTCAGGACCTTTATAATTAAAGGGAAAAAAAACGCACAGATTTTTTGTATGATGTTTCACGATTGAGAATTTTGAATAAAAATTTAAATGCATGGAACATTTTAAAGATGTACAGACTGAGAAATAATCGTTTTGAGAATGATGCATTTGAAAGATACATGATAGGATATGATGTTATTTTTATTACTTATACTTATTAGATGCATGAAAATACATTTTCTGTCATATATATGGCAAATTAATTATTATTTAGACATTTTAACATAAAAACAAACATTCGTGTTGAATTTGAATAAACAATAGGAGGCGCTGTTGCGTTTCTTTTAATCGCTAATCACTGTAACTCTATGTTAAATTGAAGGAAATGCACTATACTTTATATACATAATTGTAGGTGTGTAATTGAGCTATTTAAATTATTATAGAAAAATAGTATAGAACAGATTTTTGTGATGCTCACAACATACTGGTTTTATTTGTGCTATTAAAATGAGAGTGGTAAACAATAAATGTAAATTTTAAAGTGTCCGACTCCTTCCGGGGAGAATCTTTTTTTTTTAATTTGATTTCATATATGCGTTACATTGTAGAATAATACAAAGACCTTCTATAACATGTAAAACAGCAGTGTATTTTAAAAAAATTTGATTTTCAAATCAAGCGTACATTATTAAAAAATTTCTGCTATAGCTCGAACCAAATGTTGGTGTTGTAGAAGCTACAATTGTAAAATGGTGAATTATTTTACCATGATTTGATACTGTACATAAACCATGTACTATAATTTTATTTTAGGCTGAAGTATTGGATACCTTTGGTATAAAACAAACGTTATAATGAGACCTCTGGTTCCGTTCTCAAATCCAAATTGGCTACACATTGTTAAATTCATGGTTATTCGCAAGCGCTTCAAACTGGAAGGAGCTCTTATTCGGAAACTAGATAATCGAAATGTTTTTCCCGTTTTTCGGTAAAGACAGAAGATTTTTCAGTAAACGCTGTCAAAGTTGGCTTTTTGAATCGAGTTTCCAGAATTGACAGTGAAGAAGAACAAAAAAACTCTCGTTTCAATTAAACTTAACCTTTCTTTGTCTGTTATGTCCTTGCCTATTAGTCTTTCTTTTATGAGATGGGTTCGCACCTCGGTAGTATTTCATGTGTCATTTTGTAAGTAATGAAATTTTCTTTCTGTTTATTTATCTTCTTTTTTATTTATTTTTAAATTGTTATACAAGCTATTTAATATACCTTTTCCTTTTTCTATATATTTTTTATTGTTATTCAAATTTGTATTTTTTTTTTTTTACTTTCATGTACTTTTCCTACAGTTAAACATTTTTCTTTCTATGGCTCCCTACTGCCTCTTGCAAGTCACTTACCGTTCATCTGTATATTAATTTGCACCGCAACTAGGTACACACATAGGAAGATACATATTTACACTGTTCCATTGCGAATACAGACTGCTAAAACTAAAAATTCCTACTTTTTATATTCAGTTCATTTTCTTTTACCTTCGCGGCGGAACATTTATTGTCTTCTATGCCAATAAATTCTTTATACCACGCCCTGTTAATGCAGTAGTGCCACAGAATTTTAAGTGGGTCCCTGGCTATACAAGGTCTATATACATGACATACTATGTTCACCAAACACTTTATTGGGACGATAATACAATCAAGACATGCAATACTGACTTGGTTCAACTACACTCACACATACCACTTACTTGTAAATTGTTTTGCTAAATGGAGGAATAAAGTTAGTTTTAAGACATCTAGTGATGTCTTTTCTCAAGGAAACGTATTCCACCATCGCTTATAATTTAAACGGCTTATTAGTGCACTTTGGTAGGGGGTTAAATGTCTGGGTGTGTACCTACTCTTACTTGGTTCAAGCACATCGAATATGGCGTCCATAAATTTCGCAAAGCTACGAATGGTCTTACTCAACTCATGTATAGTGATGAGATGAGTCTGGCAAAGAAAACGGTGTCATATAAAACGGTACTTAACCCCATACATCTCTAGTGTGCTCCGATCTGGGGTTTTGTGGCAAATTCCTACCTCCAAAAAACTCAGCTTGACCAAAATGAAATGTTGAGAGATATGAAGAAAGGCCCGTCGTATTACACGAATCAAACCATTCAAATAACCTTAAAATAAATCCTATTAGAAAAACTAAATGTATTTTTTGATGTGGCATTGAGCGTTTTTAAGCTCTTGGCCTGTACATTACCAAACACCCAATCCCCCACCCATCTTAACTCATTTTTTCACCACTAGAGAGCGTTTTAAAGGTTTCATTTGTTCATTACTACCCCATAAAAATTTCAAAAATTTATGAAAAAATTTACATAACAAATCTCAATAATATATACAAATTTCAAATAGGAGGGGAGGGTAAACTTTCGGGGGGTAACGATAGTAGCCCTCCACAGGGGCACTTTTCTAACTTTTGCCGACACCCTCATGTGACATATCGTTGAAAAGGTCTGTGACATTTATTTCTGTTATGCACCTCCGGTGCCCTCCCCACTTTGCCTCCCCGGGAGGGGGGCTTTTCTAAATTTTGTCAACACCCCTCATGTGATATATCGTTGGAAATATCTGTGACCACTTACTTATGTTATTCACCTCCGGCTTCCAGTGCCACATACGCAAAATAACAACTCATGAGCGTAAAAGCGTTATTGCTGTGCTGAGGATTTAAAAGCTGTTAGAGCGATGCATATTTTTTCCTTTGGGGCTTTATAAAATATCCTGTCTACGTTCCGCTGCTACCTAATGATTTGCCAAAGTTGAGACACAGAATTGGAGAGGCTATTGCTTCCATTACTCCGGACTTGTTAATCGAAATGTGGGAAGACTTGTATGTTAGGTTGGATGTGTGCCGTATAGCTAAAGGTGCACCTATTGAACATTTGTAAGAAAAACTAGGTTAGTTTACTTTCAATTTGACGTATGATTTATTCAATTCCTACTATTAGTTCACACTCTCCCTATATTTATTTATTTATATATTTATATAATTATACATCTTGTTCAAATTTTTAATCGTTAATAAAATACTCATTATTCATCCTATCAAGTTGAAATAATTTTTTTTTAAAACTTGTACTGGATGACACTTGATGTTAATACAGTTTTTTCAAATATTAAATCATTAATTAAATTTTAATTAATTAATTTTAGTTTTGCATGGGAAACAAAATGGCGGCCATTGGTTATTGAAGATCAATGAAAGTATTTTTAATAAGGGGTTACCATAGGAGGGACTCTGTTCTGTCGCCAACTTGGCGATATATCGCCAAATTTGGTGGCCAAAATGAGTCTCCAAAAGTGACGCCAACTTGGCGATATCTGTAATATTTCGCCAAATTCCCATAGAGTTCCATTGTAAACCTACTTGCTTATAGAAAATCAACAAATTGAGATATTTTAATGCAACAAAAACTAATATTAGCTTAAGGGATTATATTAAATTTTTCTTTGATGACCTAAGTAGGAACTGACTTTAAAAGTAAAATTTTTATATTACTTGTTTTGTAAATAGAGTTAATTAAGCTGTTATAATATACCTTTGAAACTAGGACATTCTTTTACCGACACCCTTTATTATATTTTCCTAGATTAAAAAATATATATATATGAGTTAATAATTTTCCCAGTGAGTGGAAAAGTGTCCAGGCTAGGATACTAACTAGGGTCCTTTTGGCTTAAACTGTCAACGCTCCGCCAACTGAGCTATCCTGGACAAATCTGGCGGGCATAATTCACTCAATCAACCTTTTGATTAGGACATCTGGTCTATTATTTGAAGCAGCTAAGATAACAGTCTATGAATAATAATTATTAATTATGAGCTGTTTCAGATAAAAGATCAGATGCCCAAATCAAAAGATTGACTGAATGAATTGAGTCCACTAGATGGGTCCAGGATGGTTCAGTTGGCAAAGCATTAGGCCGAAACATCTCTGATTCAAATTCTGGCCTGGTTAATTTTTTACCCAGTTGGAAAATAATAACACGTATGATTGATTTGCCAATTCTAATAATTGCGTTAAAATTAATCAAATGTAAAAAAAATTTGTTTTTATTTACTGTTTATGAATTCAAAAACACATATAATACTTACGCAAATGTACAATATACAGTTCTACAAATAATTACGTGATTGAATGGATTAAACAGATAACTAATACAGTTTTATGACATTTAGTCTTTCACTATCATCTTTAGCAGTGTTTTCTTTCAACGCTCTCCATAATTACAAAACGTTACATTTGTAAATATCAATGAATGAGATTTTCAATTTTACTTACCCATCATACGTAGTATAGGGTAAGTCTTGTAATCGTTTTAAAAATAGAAATTTTTTTTGACGGATTTACACGTTTCAGACAGTGGAGATTCCGAAACACATATTTTTAGAAAAAAAATTTTGCTGTCCGTCTGTGTGTGTGTGTGTGTCTGTAAACGCGCTATCTCCTGAACAAATTCAGATAGAGACTTGATATTTGGTGTGTAATTAGTATGCAATAATAGGAAAAAGCCTATTGAATATCAGTAATCTCGATTATCCGGAACTAATTTTTTCGGACTCTCGAAATATTCGTACTGATAAAAGGTATACAAAAAAATTTCGAAATTGTTTATTTGATAGGAGTGAATATAAAAGAAGATAAAAATCCATAAATTTTGCATAAAGAATGAAGTCGATTGGATAATGAGTTGCCGAGGTATTTGTAATCCTAGTTTTTACACTCTTCAATTTTTCATGACCCTGTGTATTTCATTCAAATTTCAATTCAAAGATATATTTTAATTGGAAATGAGATGCTTAATCCGACGCAGTAAACTGTTAGTTAATAGGATTATCATTTTTGAAGTTATAAGGATGTTTCTTTTACGCAATTCGGTACTGCCCGATCATCCCGTCGACCCCAAAACTATCGCCAGACTATGAGATTAAATGCCAATAATGGCTTATCGTAAATGTCGCATTCACTTGACATTAAACACGTTACACGTGTTTGTTGCGTCATCAAGTGATTTTTAATTCGACGTTTTATTTGTATTTTTATTAATCTTTTACTAATTTATTTGTTCTTTCGTTATTTAAAATGCCAATCTATATATCTGTTCCGTCACCAAATGCCGCCAACTTGGCGATATATCGCCAAATTCGGCGATCAAAATGAGTCGCCAAAAGTGACGCCAACTTGGCGATATCTTTAATATTTCGCCAAATTCCCATAGACTTCCATTGTAAACCAGTAGGGTTTACTTGCTTACAGAAAATCAAGAAATTGAGATATTTTAATGTAACAAAAACTAATATTAGCTTAATAGTGGGGTGAACTAGCTCAAAATTATACTAAAATATTTCACATCTGGCAACCAATGCGCCACTTTGTACTCAGATAGTACATGGATAGACTAGTCCAAAAAGTCCGGGACACAAATTTTCCTGGCCCTCTAGCGGCGATGATGACGTAATCAATATGGCCGTCAAAGTTTTGAGAAGTGCTTCTACATTTCTCTATACAACTCGGGTTAATATTTTGATATTAACCTATATTTTTAGTGATTATTAATCCAGAGAAAACGCGCTTTCCAACGGTATATTTGACATCATTGTTTATGTTCATAATACCACAAATATTTATAAATAAAAAAAAAATTCAAAACATTTTGCTAAATAACTTGGAATTTGTTGCATGTAGCTGAAAACGTGTCGCATATCTTTTGTTCGTTAGAAAATTACCTTTCGGACGGTATATATGACTTCTGTTTTATCACAAATATTTTCTGAAAATTTGCCAAAACAATGTAGCGTTGCACAGAGAGTCAATATGGCAACAATGTACAGTCGTGGAAAAAAAAAAAGTAAACACCTCCTACTAACTCCTCAACAAATTATCGTAGACGAAAGTTACTGGTACCGGACGATTGGAAATAAAGTCTACTTTTAAATGATGTATATAAAATTTCCTTAGAAGGCCATCTACATATTAAAACGAATTCAAACTTCATTTTTTTCAATAGCAATACCCAAATTTAACGAGATATTTCAAATCTTCGGCTCAAACTATGCCTAGAAATGAAATTTCAAGCCATTTGAATGATAAGTTTTTGAATTATAGACATTCAAAATTTAGTGCTTCTAATGTTAAATTACATTTTCATATTTTTATTTGTATCTCCTAAAATTATGCTCCTAATGTGCTATTTTTTTGTGTAGCAATAATACTAATATACCCAAACATAAATGCGTTGAATTTGCAATTTTTATAAATTTATGATATGAATTATGAATAATGAAATTAATATTCGAAAAAATTATGAATTGCAACCTACAATTTTTTTGATGGATTTAGATTTATTAAGAAATACGCTTGTTTTAAAACAATTAATTTCTCCGAAACTTATCGTACGAATTGCATAAAAAATTGCTTTTAGGCTAATTGAAGGGTGTAGAGTTCATTTATACTATCAGAATTGTGTACTGCTATTGAAAAAAAACAAAGTTATAATTCGTTTTAATATGTAGATGGCCCCCTAAGCAAACTTTATATGCGTCATTTAAAAGTAGACTTAATTTCCAATCGTTCGGTACCAGTAACTCTCTTCTACGATAATTTGTTGAGGAGTTAGTAGGGGTGTTTACTTTTTTTTTCCACGACTGTACTTAATTTATATGGGATCCGAAAATTAATACAGTGGCTTTATAACTGTTTAAGTAGCAAATGTTATTATTGTAAATTTATATATATATCTAAATATATTCTAGGGTTTTTAGGGCTATGAAACTTTCATTTCCGTTTTAAAATCAATGACATGTGGTACACTTAATAGGCATAACTGTAAGATAAGTTTCAGACATTTATAAGTACAAGAATGAGAAACAAAAGAATGTACAATACAATATGTACTTATCATTGTCTGAACACTGCTCTTCACATACACAAAGTTTCATACATTTTATTTCCATTTTAATACATTTACAAGATGTGCATCGCTTGCGGCAAGTACAGGAGGTAAGTTCTTTAGAGTGCTTTGACATCTCTGGAATTGTTATCCACAAAGGTTGGTATGATCCTCCTGAATTTATTATCCATGCCCACTTAATTGGTGAAGGTATTGTGTAATGTGCAATGAGGCTGTTGTTCCAAATTCTTGCTTGGAGAGTAGCTCGTTTGATCTGTTGTGTCAAAGCATCTGCTGAAGGAGGTATGTTTTCGATGGCTCGATTCTTTCTTGTAAATAACACTCGTCTGCAATCATTGATGCCCTGAAGATCTGATGATTGATCACAAAGTAGTACAACAAATCGCTGTAACAGATCATGACATTCATCGTCAATATCAGAGGTGCCTGTACAGAGCTGATACCATACACAATCAGTTTCACGAAATGACATCCAGACCTTCCAAGCTGTCTTCTTGCCGATGCCACAAAATGTGGAAACTGTGTCGCAACCAGTTACAGAATGAAAAGCCAACAAATTTCTGTAAATTTCCGGTGAAAGTTTAGCACAGATCTCATGAATTGGAATGAATTTCCTGTATTTCCCACAACCGTACTCACTCCTTAGTTCATCAATATCTTGTATTTGTGGGAACAGTGATATTGAGATAACCACTACACCAGAGTCCTCAGTTCGTATTAAGATGCGAGTATGTCCACTTTCTACTGCATGCTTAACATGGAGAAGTAGACGGCCATCTGCTTCTTCGTGTGTGACGGGAGAAATGCTTGATACATCCATATATGTTGATGCGATGACTTGGTCATTATAAGTACAGACAACATGTTTTTCCTGGATACTCGTCCCCCACCATTTTCTTAGCTAGCAACTGGAACAATTGGGTCTTGTTTTCGTTGACACACATGAATTGCTGAAATTTTTTTGGAATTGCAGTTGAGTCTGAGACTTTAATACTTATGCCACTTCCTCTTGTTTCTCGGGTATGTGCCTTCAAACTGTTACTAATATATCTGTCGAATACAATATCTAGTCGTGAACTGTTCTTCAGTTGATTAATGAAATATGGTTTGAAAACATGTTCATAATATCCGGAAAATGTTGTCGCAATACCAGGATTAAGCATGTGTATTACGGCTGCTCCATCGAATATTTTAGCTGTTACATTCGGTTGGCTGTGATTAAAGCTAATGCCATATTTTGTTTGAATGCAGTCAATAATATCAGACTTGTTGGTTGGCTTTCGGAGTTTTCCATCATCTGAAATAGAGGGTGGGTACTTTTGGTTTTCATGCGAAAAGAAATCATCTATGTTGCAATCCCGTGCTTCAGATGCAACATACAATCTGCAGAATAAGTTGGAGTCTTTACGTAAGTAAGAAATCTTGGACTTTGCCTTATCTTTTTTTCTTGTTATAGTCTTGAAGATGTGAGTATTGGTTCAAGGAATAACTTCATGAATTGAATTTTGAACTTGATCGAGACGGGACACGACATATTCATCATACTGCTTTAGTCCTACAGTAAATGCTTCCGTAACACACTTGACAGCTTCGAAACTTGGAATTATTTTGGAGCTCCCTATTGACATTAAATCAGTTTCTTCAAATGGATTTCCTTATTCGGATAAGACGTTAATCATTTCTTTGGCATGGCCAAGAACCTTTTCTCATGAGCATTGTTATCTTCATGATGCTATGCACCCACGTTTTTGTCATCTTTTAAATTTGATTTCTCTTCAAATTCCTCAATTAAAGAACTGATCCTAGACCTAGGGCTATTGTTGTACTATTTTATGATCAATCATCAGATCTTCAGAGCATCAATGATTGCAGACGAGTGTTATTTACAAGAAAGAATCGAGTCATCGAAAACATACCTCCTACAGCAGATGCTTTGACACAACAGATCAAACGAGCTACTCTCCAAGCAAGAATTTGGAACAACAGCCTCATTGCACATTACACAATACCTTCACCAATTAAGTGGGGATGGATAATAAATTCAGGAGGATTATACCAACCTTTGTGGATAACAATTCCAGAGATGTCAAAGCACTCTAAAGAACTTACTTCCTGTACTTGCCGCAAGCGATGCACATCTTGTAAATGTATTAAAATGGAAATAAAATGTATGAAACTTTGTGTATGTGAAGGGCAGTGTTCAGACAGTGATAAGTACATATTGTATTGTACATTCTTTTGTTTCTCATTCTTGTACCTATAAATGTCTGAAACTTATTTTACAGTTATGCCTATTAAGTGTACCTCATGTCATTGATTTTAAAACGGAAATGAAAGTTTCATAGCCCTAAAAAACCCTAGAATATATTTACATATACATAAAAATTTACAATAATAACATTTGCTACTTAAACAGTTATAAAGCCACTGTATTAATTTTCGGATCCCATATAAATTAGGTACATTGTAGCCATAATGACTTTCTGCGCAACGCTACATTGTTTTGGTAAATTTTCAGAAAATATTTGTGATAAAATAGAAGTCATATATACCGTCCGAAAGGTAATTTTCTGACGAACAAAAGATATGCAACACGTTTTCAAAGACATGCAACAAATTCCAAGTTATTTAGCAAAATGTTTTGAATATATTTTTTTTATTAATTTATAAATATTTGTGGTATTATGAATATAAACAATGATGTGATGTCAAATATACCGTTGGAAAGCGCGTTTTCTCCGAATTAATAATCACTAAAAATATAGATTAATATCGAAATATTAACCCGAGTTCTATAGAGAAATGTAGAAGCACTTCTCAAAACTTTGGCGGCCATATTGATTACGTCATCATCGCTGCTAGAGGGCCAGGAAAATTTGTGTCCCGGGCTTTTTAGACTCCTCTATCCATATACTATCTGAATCCGAAGTGGCGCATTGGTTGCCAGATGTGAAGTTTTTTTTAGCTATCTCACCCCACTATAAGGGATTATATTAATTATATTTAAGGGAGTCCAAGTAAATTAAATTATGAATAAAAGTAACACGCTTCACGGAATGCTTAGCATGCTTTCCCAAACCTAAATTTTAAGGGAGACCAAACTGGTTGCCAATGGCGGCAAGTTTGTACAATTTTGCGAGTAGGTTAGTGATTTATATAATTTATCGAAGTGGGTCAACGAGGTAATGAAGTAGTACCCGCAATTCAGTAATAGAGCATTACTATGCATTAAAAATATTTAAGTATATGTTTTAATTTTATTTTGGAATTACAGTGCATTTTATAAATAGTTTACACGTGCTTTATTTTCATATTTTATATTATGCATATCGATGATGGGTAAGTATTACGGTGGCCCCCAACGACTAGTTTTTAAACTCTTTTATTTAACTCGACCTGGTTTTTGTATGAAAAAGATGGAATTTTGCAATCCATTTTTAAACCCCTTTCTGAAATGATAGAATTATATCGCAATTCTATACAAAAGTATGTTTCCGATGACAGTAGAAGATTTTAATATTTTTACAACTAAATTATTATTTAATATATTAATTTAAAGGAATTTTTCCAATTAGCTTGCGACGGGTGATAAATAGCCCAATATTCTCTGTAACTTGCACAATCGTATAGGAGTTGTAAAAACAAAGGGATTAAGGATCAGGGGTCGATCCAGGCAAAATTTAGGGCCTATTTAGGGCCCTTTCACAAAAATTAATTTAATAAAATGGGCCCCTTCACAACAAAAAATTTAATAAAATGGGCCCCTTCACAAAAATAAATTTAATAAAATGGGCCCCTTCACAAAAATAAACTTAATAAAACAGGCCCCTTCACAAAATTCCTTTTAATAAAATAGACCCTCTACGTAACATTCTTTTTCATAAAAACTGTTTTAAAATGTGTAATTTGTAAATAAAACCACCTCACGAAAAACAAAAACTTTAGCAAAGGTATTTAAAGAATGTTTTTGTTCATAAATTCTTGGTTCGAATTTTAGTAACTGGATTTCAACTTTCGTTACAAAATGTTATTTTGCACAAAAATATAATAAAATTCACAAAAATAACTTCTACTTTTCACAAAATGGGCCCCAAGAATAAAAATCTGCATCGACCCCTGAGGATACGCCCATAAAAGACGCCAAAACAGGCCAAATCGCTGTGAAATTTCAACAACGAAATATTTCAAAGGCTAAAAGGAAAAAATAAATTATATAATAAATAAAAACAAAATCTCTGCCGGCTCGGCCTACAGGCGCAGGTAGATTTCGAAGTTAGGTACTAATTTCACGAACAAAAACTAAATGAAGACTAGAGATAAACACAGTTGAAAATTTTTATCTGTCCGCTTTTGCGAGATTTTAACTTCATATTTCTGTAAAAGTTGGTTTTATCTGAATCATGCTATAGTAAAGCTGTGACGTAATATTAACTTTTTAACCATTTGGAAAAATGGTTATTGTCCTCGGTCAGGGTAGGAAATCAAAAACATATCTGAAGCGTTTTATTAGTTGAATCCCGCATTTTATGCGTTTTCTGATGGGTCTATACAGTAATCTGTATTATCCCTTTACTTTCAACAGAAATGGATACTTCTGTTGCCACTATGACAAAAAAGTAATAAAAACTACAAAAAAATTAATAAGTCAGAAACAAATTGAGATACAGCTTTCAAACAAATTGCATTTAAAAGTACATTTTTTTTTCTCTATACGCCGGTGTAAAAAGTAATATTGTCGGATGTTTAGCAGCTTAAGAATGAAATTTCATTCAAAATGGGTCCAGGTATATTAATGTTTAATCCATGGCGTGCATAATGTATGACCAGCTCCGTAGAAGTTTAAAAATTTACAGTATCGAAAAATGTAATCCATGGCGTACGTAATGTATGATCAACTCCGTGCGATTTTTTATGTCTTAAATTTTACTCTTTGAAAAAATCATTTTCCAAATGGTCGTTGTAATTTGTTAAATAGCATTTTATTTATTTTTTGTTAGTTTTATTTATCAAACTATTTATTTCACTAGCCGCCCTTGGCGACCAATTTGGTCTCCCTTAAAATTTATGTTTCGGAAAGCTTGCTAAGCATTGTATCATGCTACTTTTATTCATAATTTAATTTAATTGGACTCCCTTAAGTATAATTAATATAATCCCTTAAGCTAATATTAGGGTACTACTTAGTTATACCGTCGACCAGTTTCGCCAAATTGTATAAATCGCCAAATTATACAAATTGACATAATTATTATTTAAAAAAAGAAAGAATAAATAAATTAGTATAACATTTAAAAAAATACAAATAAAACGTCGAAATAAAAATCACTTGATGACGTAAACACGTGTAATTTGCTTAAAGTCAAGTGAATCTGACATTTACGATCAACCATTATTGCATTTAATCTTATAGTTTGGCGATAGATTTTTGGTCGACGGGATAACCGCAAGTAGTACCAATATTAGCTTTTTTTCATTAAAATATCTCACATTTGCTGATTTTCTGTAAGCGAGTAAACCCTATTTTTTTACAATGGAAATCTGTGGAAATTAGGCGAAATATTAGAGGTATCGACAAGTTGGCGTCACTTTTGGCGATTCATTTTGGTGGCCAAATTTGGCGATATATCACCAAGTTGGCGACAAATTGGCTGTATTTGGTGACAGAACTGGGTCTCCTCTACTGTAACCGCCCTTATATGTATGGAGATACGATATATATATATATATATTGATTTTTATTTTTCCCGTGGAAATCGCAATATAAAAAAGTAATTGTTGTGGTAAGAATTTTATTGCGTTTTTTTTTCTTTTGGCAACTACTATAACGAATTTTTTTTTTTAATTCTCCTGTCATTTTTTGTTAAGAGCTGGTTTTATCAGAATCATGTTAAGGCGGTATTCAAAAATTTTAACCCTCCCCCATTTCTACTGCCTTGGACCGATTTTTCTCATTTGCAATCTCCGCCGAGATAATGGCCATCTCAATGCGTTTGGCGAGTTTGAAGACGATCCGTGCATAATTGTGACTTTTATTGTGCGGACAAAATTTAGTACATACATACATACATAATAAATTTTGTAGGTGGGGGTGGTTTTGGTTCTTGGGGTTCTAATGAAAAGTTATGAATGAATTTTTCAAAAGTCGCACCATGGTAATGACTGCTGTAGGTAGTATTTCTTATGAAATCTATTACCTAAAAATGAAGAGCGTAACATTTTTTAAAAATACGCTTTTATCAGTTAATTGTTTAATATTAATTAATTTACAATTATACTTTGAGAAATCAATTAGAAATTCTATAAATATAGTTTAAACAATGTTTCATTTTGCTTTCCTGTTATCTTATCTTAAAAAAGAAACAGAGGAAAAATTATATATGTTTTAATAAAATCATTTGCTAGCGCTTTGTACCAAAGCATAAAAAAATCCGTAAATTTTTCATAATCAAGTTCAGTGCTCAAGCCAAGTTAATGTACTGTAACGGAAATTTTCGGAAAAATACATGAAGTGCAGTCAGAAATGTAGGCATGATTTTCAAGACGAAATGAACGTTTATAAAATAGTGTTTTTCAAAAAAAACTCTTTTTACTTTTATTAGCCCCCGGAATGCTATTTCTTTCTCCCAGCTTATTTTGTCTCCAAAAAATAACGTTACTTTACAGACGCTAGCCGTAAAACAGAGCATTACGATTAAATACTCTTTAGCAATTTTTAAAACTTCTAAGCATCGCACATTTTCAACTTTTATACCATCGTATTGGAAAAAAAAAAGTTTTTTTAAATGCATTTTGTTTGAAAACTGTATCTCCATTTATTTTTCAGATATTAATTTTTTTGTAAATTTTAGCGACATTTGTTTCATTTTGGCATCTCAAGTACTCCATTTCTGTAGAAAGTAAAGAAAAAAATAGTTGAAAAATAGCAATTATATCTTTTTGTTGCCACTTTCTCATAAAAACTAAAAAAAAAGTAATTAAAATACGTGCTATTTTGAAAAAATATTAATAAATTGCTTTCTTTTTGCTGCATTTGTGTATTATTCTGGGATAGTGGCGTCCTACCCATACTTCATTGCAGATGTTTATGATTGAATCGTAAATGAGGAATTCTTCAGTGGATTCGGATGACGTCGTTTTATATAACATAAAATCGCGTGTTTTAAGTCTTAAAGCTGAGCTACAGTAGAGTCCCGGTTATCCGAGTTCCCCTTAACCGAGTGTCCGCTTTCACCGAGTTATTTTCTTTTGATGGACTGATGGCTTCTATTATTGTGAAACAGACATTATAAAAGAAGTGTTAGGTGATTCTCTAGTACACATTTCTTTCATCGGTCTCTGTAATTACAAAACTTTAGATTTATAAAGACCAATAAATGTAATGCTCAATTTTTATCTCGACGTGTAGAGGAAAATTTCATACTCGGATATTTGTCAGAACAAAAGCAAACTGAAATAATTTCATCGATTTCGGGAAAATGCTGCCACGTTCCGTGCACTGTCATTAGAATCGGGCTAGTTCCAGCCTGGTATCCATTATTCAGCTCTTTCTGTCCGTTTACAAAGCGTGGCATGCCAATGCAGAAAATCGTTAAACATTATTCGAGCTTAGTATCCATCGAACTTCATGTTGGATGGAATAAATTGTTCCCATTTTGAATACCTTGAGAGCCTCGTATTACGAACTCGTCAAGGCTGTTTTTTTTTCTCTCCTGTAATTTTGAATAATTATTTCTGCTAAAATACTCTTTATTCCCTCGAAATATGGATGTGCAGTTTAGTTAGATCTTTTGACATTTTTATTTCAGGAACGATTTTTTTTCTAATATAATAACGATATTAAAAGCATTGATCCCTTTAATGTGTTATTAGACAATTAAACTTTTTGTGTGATAAAACTGCAATTCGGTATATGTCAGTCAAATTTTTGTTTGAAAATCGTTAGACGCTTTTTGTGCCTGGTTCAATCGAACTTTAAGTTTAATGCAATAAATTGACTGTGTTCGAATTTTGAGTAACTTGAGATCCTCGCATTACGAAGTGACCAAGGATGTTTCTTTTCTCTAGTATTGAATAATTATTTCTGCTAAATTGCTCTTTATGTAATGCTTGAAGTAGTGTGTACAATTTAATTAGACTTTTGAGATTTTTATTCCATGATCGATTTGTTTTTCTAATGAAATAATGCTTTATTAGAGAATTAAAATTTTTGTGTGATAAAACTGCAATTCGTTATATGTCAGTCAAATTTTTGTTTGAAAATCGTTAGACGCTTTTTGTGCCTGGTTCAATCGAACTTTAAGTTTAATGCAATAAATTGACTGTGTTCGAATTTTGAGTAACTTGAGATCCTCGCATTACGAAGTGACCAAGGATGTTTCTTTTCTCTAGTATTGAATAATTATTTCTGCTAAATTGCTCTTTATGTAATGCTTGAAGTAGTGTGTACAATTTAATTAGACTTTTGAGATTTTTATTCCATGATCGATTTGTTTTTCTAATGAAATAATGCTTTATTAGAGAATTAAAATTTTTGTGTGATAAAACTGAAATTCGTTATATTTTAGTCAAATTTTTGTTTGAAAATTCTTATACTCTTTTCCTGCCTGGTTCAATGGAACTACAAGTTTAACGGAAGAGATTGACTGTGTTTGAATTTTGAATACTTTGAGACCTTTGCATTACCGACTAGCCGAAGATGATTTTTTTTTCTAATTTTGAATAAGTATTTTTGCTAAATTGATCTTTATTTGTTTTAAATATGAGTATGCTGTTTAATTAGACTTTTTTATTTTAGGATCGATTTTTTTTCCTAATGCAATAATGGTATTAAATGCATCGATTCCTTTAATGTGTTATTAGGGAATTAAACTTTTTGTAAGATAAAATTGAAATTCATCGTTTTTCAGCCAAATTTTGGTTTGATTCAATAGGAAAACCGTTAGACTCTTTTCGTGCCTAGATCGTTCGAACTTCAAGTTTAACGCAATAGATTGATGGTGTTTGAATTTTGAATACCTCCAGAGCCTCGAATTACGAACTCACTGAGGATATTCCTTTTCTCTAATATTGAATAGTTATTTCTATTAATTTGTTCTTTAAATTACCTGAAATATGGTGTGTAATTTAGTAAGACTTTTTAAACTTTTTATTTCAGGATCGATATATATTTCTTTCTAATTTGATAATGGTATTAAAAGCATTGAATACTTTAATGTGTTAGAGAATTAACCCTTAACTGCCTGTCGCATAACTACTCTGAGACCACTTACTCGAAAGATGAATAAAGGGCTCCTTTTACTCACTGTTTCTGTACTAAAAATTATGTACAGTCGTGGAAAAAAAAAAAGTAAACACCCCCTACTAACTCTTCAACAAATTATCGTAGACGAAAGTTACTGGTACCGAACGATTGGAAATAATGTCTACTTTTAAATAATGTATATAAAATTTTCTAGGGGGCCATCTACATATAAAAACGAATCCAAACTTCATTTTTTTCAATGGCAATACCCAATTTTAACGAAATATTTCTAATCTTCGGTTCAAAATATCCCTGGACACCAAATTTCAAGTCATTTGAATTATAAGTTTTTGAATTATAAACATTCAAAATTTAGTACTTCTAATATTAAATTACATTTTCATATTTTTATTTATATCTCACAAAATTCTGCTCCTAAAGTGCTAATTTTTCTTGTAGCAATAACACTAATATGCCCTAACATAAATACGCTGAATTTGCAATTTTTATAATTTTATGATAAGAATTAGAATTTTGGAATTAATATTCGAAAAAATTATGAATTGCAATCTACAATTTTTTTGATGGATTTAGATTTATTAAGTCCTGCTTTATGGAAATCCAAAATTTCACATTTTTCTTCCAAGTAGTTTTCAAATTACGCTTAAAAAAACGGCAAAATGATGATTTAAGGGGCAGTCTATGATAGAAGTGAGTAAATATTTTGAAATTTATTCTGCTGAGCTGTAATCTAACAGACTTCATTGACTCCTTGAGTGGAGCTTCAGGTGCCTTGATCAAGAAGGCGGCTCTCTTGGTGAGTAGTCGAGTACGGAACTTTTTGGATACAGCCCTTGAAATACGCTCGTTTTAAAATAATTAATTCCTCGAAAACTTATGGTACGAATTGCAAAAAAATTTGTTTTTAGGCTAATTGAAGGATGTAGAGTTCATTTAAGCTGTCAGAATTGTGTACTACTACTGAAAAAAAAACAAAGTTATGGTTCCTTTTAATATGTAGGTGGCCTCTTAAGCAAATTTTATACACTATGACGCAAAAGTTTAGACAATGAAGAAATTCTTACATACTTTGAAAAATATTTATTCAATTTTCAAATCACTGCTTGAAATTAATGTGCTGTACATATAAACAATATTTATAACAAAGAAAAGTGGAATTGTGCATATTGCAATAAATTAAATGGTAACAAAAATAAACTGCTGTCTCAAAAGTTTAGACACAAATTAAATAAAATCGAAATAAACAATTTTTAAAACCTGGTTGCGCATCCATGCTTATGTATTACGTCATATACACGAGATTGCATGGAAGAAACTAAATCTTGCATAGTTTGTGGATCGATATCGTACCATGCATTCTCAATAGATGTCTTAAGTTCCTTTTCAGAAGAGTATTGTCTAGCGTTGCTATAAACTTTGCGACACATGATGCTCCAAAGGTTTTCTATAGGGTTAAGATCTGGGCTACATGCTGGCCAGTCGAGAACTCTTATATTATGGGAATTAAACCAAGATTTTGAATGTTTTGCAGTGTGAATTGAAGCATTGTCTTGCTGAAATTCCCACTGAGGACCCCCTAGAAGCTCAGCAAATGGCAGTAGGTTTTCTTCTAATGTCTGTGTATAATGCTGTGAAGTTTGACGACCACTGGTGAAGGTCAGAGATACTTGTCCATTATAGCAAAAGGCTGCCCAAACCATCACCGAGCCCCCTCCTTGTCTGCGACTAAAAAAACGTCGAGGTTCCTTCCGCAAGTCATGCCAATACGATAAACAACCATCTGGACCATCCAGATTCCACTTTTTTTCACCGCTAAATATGACTGACTGCCATTTCTCTCCATATGACATATGCTTTCGAGCCCACATAAGTCTTTGTAACTTATGATGTGGTTTCAGAGCTGGTTTCTTCTGCATTTTGCTGTAAACGATTATTCCTTTTTCCAAAATTCGTCTACGAATCGTATCCTTTGATACAGAGAGTCCCGATGAGCTTTGAACTCCACGTACGCTCATTTGTTGAGTACTCGCTAGTCTTTGTATCAGGCGATCCTCTCGTACATTTGTCACACGTGGCCTCCCAGACCGACATTTTGTTTTATATTCGGAACCACTCGATAAAACTCGATAAATAGATTTTTTTGACTTATTAATAATAGCAGAAATTTCAGAAACGCTCTTCCCTTCACCTTTCAACTCGTTTATAGGGAGATCGCCACTGTTTTTTAAATTATAATTCAATCTTTCGAAATCTTTTTAAAGCCGATCAAATTAGCGTGCATTTAGAGTCTGCGGTGTCTGGACGGGGGTTGGCGAGCGTAGCTCGTAGGGGGCCGAGCCCCCTAGTGTATTATAAAGCAGTAAGATCAAAAAGTTCCGCCCGAATGTTTTCAAAAACTACCCGGTGGATTTTTTTTGCAAATAGTGTCAATCGATAGAGAATATTTACGGGGTGGTTTATGAGTAAAATATACAGGGATAACTACGATTTTTGGTAATAAATTTCGCATTTTATTGTTATTTTGAACGAAAAGTTTGCCAGAGGTTATTTTTTGGCGACAAATGAATTGAAATCTCTGTATCCGTTAGAAAATAAATGAAAAAATAATTACTGATATTTAATTGTAAAAAAAGAAAGAAAAATACATTTAAATGAGGGATTATGTTAAAAACGAATATATTTAATTTAAACCTAAAAGAAATATTTGTAATTTAATTTAAACCTGAAAGAAATATTTGTAACGCTTAAAAATTAATTTAATGAGAAAGATTACAATTGATACGCAATATTTGGCTCATTATCGCTTGCGTTAGATTATAGAAATGAATCTGAAAATCTGATTAGATGAATTTTTAATGACTTTTTTTTTCTTTTTGTTCTTTTCTTTTTATTTTTATCTAATTGCCCCATCACGTAACTCATAGAAAAAAAAAGCAGATGTAATTGTGAGTCACATGTGTAATTATTATTTATTTCTTTACAATTTTTTATTTTACTTTTGGTCGCCAAACAATGTGATTTTAAGTCAAAAATGCATAAGTGTGACACTAGCTTGAGGATATTCTCATAAATGGTGTTTTTTCAAGTGAACGAGATCTTTTTTTGAGTACATTTTTATATTCAATTGTAACTTATATAGATATCAGTTAATATTTTAAAAATGGAATCAAATACTTAAATTTTAGTGTGAATTTCTGCCACACATACATGTTGTAAAATAATTTCATATTTTTTAAAATGTTTTTCACCGTAATTCCGAAAGCATGTGATATTTATAAACTCGAACTCAGATCAATGACTATTATCCATTTTTTTAAGCAAATATTATCTATTGTTTATTTCATTTTTTCTTAAGACATATCGCCAATATCATTTATAGGAAAATTCACACCTTCGAAATCTAGGCAATGAAGATAGTTTCATAAGGAAATTTATACAATCATGCGTTATTATTATCGAAAATTTCAACATTTTGAAAAAAAAAAAATGCAAGTCTTTTGTAATTCGTCATTTTTTCTTCGTCTTTCTTCGTATTTTCTCCTCTGTTATGTAATATTTCAAATGATATTAGACTAATTTTCGATCATCGAGTCACTGCCAAATGGCATATCTATATAGTATCGCTAAGAAAGGATTTTCTAAAGTATCACCCCTAACGGCGGTTTTGCAAGGAGAGGAAAAAATTCCTTAAAAATCGGATATTATAATTATGCATCAGATGATAGCATAATTTAATGTATTTTTGTATGCTGAATCGATTGGTGCCAAGTAAATTCCTATAAGTCCAACAGTTCATGACATTTTTCATATTTTTCTAATTTGGCGGTGTCTTTGGCGTCTAAACCTCAAAATATCTAACATTACATCCGTTACTCTAGCAACGAAAGAAATTCAAATTAACTCTTTTGGATAAAGAATAAAAACGGCTCTATGAGTTTGAAAAACAAATACGACCATCTTAATAAAAAAAAAAATGGTACTACTTAGTTATCCCGTTGACGAATTTCGCCAAATTATATAAATCGCCAAACCACTCGCCAAATTACATTAATTGACATAAGTTGTATTTTAATAATGAAAGAACAAATAAATTAGTATAACATTAATAAAAATACAAATAAAACGTCGAAATAAAAAAAACTTGACGTAAGCACGTGTAACTTCCTTGAAGTCAAGTGAATGTGACATTTACGATCAACCGTTATTGGCATTTAATCTTATAATTTAGCGATAGATTTTTGGTCGACGGGATAACTAAGTAGTACCAAAAAAACAAAAAAAAAAAAAAAAAAATTAGTGATTTTATGCAAAATAAAAGGAACAATTTTACTAAGAAATTAGCGTTATAGAACGAAAGGGTACTACTTAGATATTCCGTCGAACAAAAATCTATTGCCAAACTATAAGATTAAATGCCTATAAAGGTTGATCGTAAATGTCAAATTCACCTGACTTACACGTGTTTACGTCACAAAGTGATTTTTATTTCGACGTTTTATTTGTATTTTTATTAATGTTATAATAATTTATTTGTTCTTTCGTTATTTAAAATAAAAATTATGTCAATTTGTATAATTTGGCGAAATTGGTCGACGGGATAACTAAGTAGTACCAATGAAAATATTTAAATATGAAAGCACTGTTTTTAACGACTTAAAAATTATTTTCAAAGAAAGAAATTGGAATTGGAATAATATTTGGCGATTTATAATTTGCTCCTCGATAAGAAGAAAAAATGGGTACATTTATAACAGCCGTGCTCAGATCTCGCCAATAGCATTTTTAAAATTGCCAGTAGCAGTAGTACCATTTTGCGTAAGTAAATTAAAAATAATTCTTTGTTTTTAATTATGGAATTATTTCCTGTTATTGTTTATCTTTTCAGTTTTTTAAATGAAATTAGTGTAAGGCATGCATTTTAAATGAAATGAGTGAAAGGTTTGTATCTTAAATGAAAACAATAAATATAAGAATATGGTATGAACACAATCTTTGTTGATTTATTACCTGCGCCCGGCTAACATAAAAGTATCACAAAAGCCACATATTCACTTGGTACAGATGTCATATTCGCCCCATATTGGCGCGATTATTTTCGGTTGCCAATTTGGCAAAAACATCAACAGCATAAACAACATAATCCGGGTTACCACATCAAGCAAAATAACGACACTTTGGCGCAAGTTAAGTACCTGTTGCCTATATGATATTAGGTCGTACAGATGTCATATACGCCCCATATTGGCGCGATTTTTTTACTGACGCCAATTTGGCGAAAACATAAACAGCATTAACAACAACTTCCGGGTTACCATATCAAGCAAAATAACGACACTTTGGCGCCAGTTAAGTATTGTTGCGTATTGCAATGTTTTTGACATTGGCGTCAGAAAAAAATCACGCCTATATGGGGCATGTATGACATCTGTGCCCAAGTGGTTAGGTAATAATTTTGGGAAGGTTTTAGTGTATACATATTGTTCAACGCTACTTAATCATAGAGCAAAAAAAAAAGTTAAAAAATTAAGTGAACCTGATTATGAAAGTTTAGCCTTTTTTTCTTTGAAAATCTACAGAATGTATTTTGATACAAGTGGCACTGTTACATAACGTTTCAGGAATGGTGTTAGTATGTAACATTTCATTATATGTTGATTAGTTAAAGAGCTATTAATTCCTGTTGTCATAACGGTCTCATTGTCCTACCAAAAGTGCATTGTTAGTAATCAACTAAAAGAATTACTTCTTAATAGCTAAATTTTGACCAACGCTTTAGATAATATTATATCACAATGGCGTTCGCATCGTTTTCAGCAATGAGTAAGGTCCAGCTGAAGGTCCATATTGTTTAAAATGCAAATTCAAATTCACCAATGTTCATTTGGAAAAATTGACCAGCGCAGCGGGCATAGCCTGCTAGTTATGAATAAAGAAGTAATTTTGCACTTTTCATTTATTTTTAAATCACGGCATAATACTTTGGTTTTAGCACAACACATATATTTCTTTTCTTTGTAAACAAAGTTTCAGAGACATAAATTAAGCATTAAATTATTTTTTTTTTAAAGGAATTGATGATAAGTCATATCATCAGAGTCAAAGCAAAAGTATTTTGTATGCTGCATTCCTTTCCAACACTTCGGATCCTATCGCTAGAAGCTGCACCATATTTCTGTGCTCGGTGATAAAAAAAAAAAAAAAGAAAACGAGTTTTTAAAATTAAAATTATTTTTTTAACTTAATTAAGTTTTAAAAATAGAAGCTTTGTATTTTTTCATTCAAACTATTCTCTACAATTAAAAAAAAATGATTTATGGATCATTATTATAAATGCTCAATTATTTTTAAAAAAGGGATTTCTTTTAGCTTAGTTAAATTTTAAAACCAGAAACTGGATTTTTTTATTCAAACTTTTTTCGCAGTTTAAATAAATATTAAAAAGTATAAATTTCCATTTTTTTTCAAATCCTCCTCTACTCGTATTCGATTCCACGATCTACCAATTAGCAGAGAAAAAACATACCACAAAGGTACTGGTATCTGGACCGAAGTAGCTTATAACAAAATTTGAAACAAATCTCAATTCTGTCATCACATGGCTCCGCTTCTGCACATTACCCAGGTAAAATATTTTAATAAAGCAATGAGACGCTAGTGCTCTGGACTTCAAAACACAATTTATATACATTGCGATTACAGCGCCATCTGTTAGCGGTTTTTGCAACTAATTTTTTTAACTTCTGTATAACATTTTTACAGCTTAGCTAATAAAAAAGCTGTTTACCGCAAAATTCTATTGATTTTGTTTTTGAGATATTTAATTTTGAAATCAGGGTCTTATTCGCTGGACACCCTGTATATTGACTTCTTTCAACTCCTGCACTGAGTCGTTATCAGAATGTGTAACGGAAATTACAAATGCATATGAAAACTGTAAAAAAATCTCGAGTACAAATAAGTAAACATATAACGCTCCCTACTTTTCGCTATCGCACGTATTCCTTCTAACTTTAAACTTCGTTAAAACTACGTTAAAGTTGTTACTTCTTGTACTTTTTAATGAGAGTAAATTAATCTACAGGTCCAATTTTTATTTAGAATTATTTATAAGAGTGTCCATTAAGATTTATTTAAGAGGTTCAGGGGTTTGTAACGATACTTTATCTTTTTCGCATCCGGTATATATGGATTGAGTGCTTGGCCAACTTGCGGAATCGCGACATAGAAGGAACACGTGCGAAAATGTAGGATGCGTTATATGTTTACTTGTTTATATTCGATGATTTTTTTTTCCAGTTTTTATATGCATTGTATTTGTAATTTCTGTTATACATTCTGAAGACGACTCAGTGAGGGAGTTGAAACATGTCAATATAGGTTTTTAATGTACAGTCGTGGAAAAAAAATGTAAACACCCCTTACTAACTCCTCAACAAATTATCGTAGACGAAAGTTACTGGTACCGAACGATTGGAAATAATGTCTACTTTTAAATAATGTATATAAAATTTTCTTAGGGGGCCATCTACATATAAAAACGAATCCAAACTTCATTTTTTTCAATGGCAATACCCAATTTTAACGAATTATTTCTAATCTTCGGTTCAAAATATCCCTGGACACCAAATTTCAAGTCATTTGAATTATAAGTTTTTGAATTATAAACATTCAAAATTTAGTACTTCTAATATTAAATTGAATTTTCATATTTTTATTTAAATCTCGCAAAATTCTGCTCCTAGCGCGCTAATTTTTCTTGTAGCAATAACACTAATATGCCCTAACATAAATACGCTGAATTTGCAATTTTTATGATTTTATGATATGAATTATGAATTTTGGAATTAATATTCGAAAAAATTATGAATTGCAATCTACAATTTTTTGGATGAATTTAGATTTATTAAGTCCTGCTTTATGGAAATCCAAAATTTCACATTTTTCTTCCAAGTAGTTTTCAAATTACGCTTAAAAAACGGCAAAATGATGGTTTAAGGGGCAGTCTATGATAGAAGTGAGAAAATATTTTGAAATTTATTCTGCTGTGCTGTAATCTAACAAACTTCATTGACTTCTTGACAAAGTTATGGTTCCTTTTAATATGTAGATGGCCTCTTAAGCAAATTTTATATACATCATTTAAATGTAGGCTTTATTTACAATCGTTCGGTACCAGTAACTTTCTTCTAAGATAATTTGTTGAGGAGTTAGTAGGGGGTGTTTACATTTTTTTCCACGACTGTACAAGACAATTATAATTAAATTTACACTATTCAGAAGTCTCTAGCGATAGTCCAAGGAATGTAAGTATAAATAAGAGTAAAAAGTCTTAATTACGTCCACTAATAACCATATCACAATATATATTCCTAACGGAAAAATCAAAACATATGTTAAAATATTTATTACGTTACTAAAAACGCATACAAAGTATATTAAAAACCTATATTGACTTCTTTCAACTCCTTCACTGAGTCGTCATCAGAATGTGTAATAGAAATTACAAATGCATATGAAATCTGTAAAAAAATCTCGAGTACAAACAAGTAAACATATAACGCTCCCTACTTTTCGCTATCGCACGTATTCCTTCTAACTTTAAACTTCGTTAAAACTACGTTAAAGTTGTTACTTCTTGTACTTTTTAATGAGAGTAGATTAATCTACAGGTCTAATTTTTGTTTAGAATTATTTATAAGAGTGTCCATTAAGATTTATTTAAGAGGTTCGGGGGTTTGTAATGATACTTTATCGTTTTCGCACCCGGAATATATGGATTGAGTGTTTGGACAACTTGCGGAATCGCGACATAGAAGGAACACGTGCGAAGATGTAGGATGCGTTATATGTTTACTTGTTTGTATTCGATGATTTTTTTTTCCAGTTTTTATATGCATTGTATTTGTAATTTCTGTTATACATTCTGAAGACGACTCAGTGAGGGAGTTGAAACATGTCAATATAGGTTTTTAATGTACTTTTAATGTGCTTTTAAGCAAATAAATATTTTAATACATGTTTTGATTTTTCGATTTGTAATATAGGGGAGAGTGGTAATGAATGGGCAAATTTTTGGTTTTTAATTTTTGTAATTTTTTCTAATACTTTTTTTTTTTTTTTGGCTCAGAATTGGCTCTTCAGTTACTTTACTTATTTAGTTATATAAAAAAAGTCATAAAAATTGGATTAGAAATCGTCTATAATGAATGTTAATAGAAAATAAAAATATAGAAATTTGACCCATTCATCCCCGCCTATAGGGCTGAATGGGCCACTAAATGAATTCAATGAATAAATGTGGAAGTAATCTTTTATTCACCAAATATGACAAAATGAATAGTACTTGACATTATATTATCAAAGCATACTGAAATAGTAAGTAATATACAATGCTTATCAAAATTTATGAACATTAAAAGTGATATTATTAAATCACATAATTGTAGCAGAAAAATGACAAAATAATGAGATTATAAGAAATAAAGAACATAAAATATACATAAAAATAATAGATAATACACATTATAATTTAACGAAATTTATATTTTTCAAAATTAATATTAAACGACATGGTTGTAACAGATCTGGAAATGCCTATTAATTGACTATTTTGTGTAAATTTCTCGTATCATTTATTCTACCCATCAGATTCAGAATATAAACAATTATTCTAATTTTATATCAAATGGAAAAATACTAGTAGGTGTGGTCAACAACTGGTCAGTTCACCTTAATCATTTATACAATTTAACTCATGTCTCTAATAAATAACTAATATTTCTTAGGGTGAAAATGTGCAAATTATTTTTTAGACATCACTATAAATCTATTCTAAATAGACAGTAATTTAATATAAATCCATTACAGCCAGTTATGTTTCATATTAAAGAGAAAATCAGAAAAAAAGAAAGAAAAGCCATACTTTCATGATCAGTGCAAAGGTGGCCCATTCAGCCCCACCTATACTTCTGAAATATATTCAGGGTTTTTTAGTACATTAAATTCAAATAACATCTAAATACATCCTAAAATTAGTTTACAGATATGCAAAGACTTGCTAGTACACATATCTGCAATGAAATAATAGATACTTTTAGCTTATTTATATTACTGAAAAGGGAAAAAAATTATTTTTCAATCAGATTCTTGACCATCCTACTCTAGTGGGAAAATGGTTTCTCCCAAACAATGGAAAATTTGATGAGTTTGGTAGAAAAAATAGCTTCATCTATTGGTGGCATCTAAAATAATTTTATGCAAATGCTTTTTCATATTTTGTTAATTTCATCCCCATGGCCCATTCATTACCACCCTCCCCTATATTGTGATATGACAGTCCTAGGATTCCAAATGAAACAAAGTTTCACTATAGTATCTGTAGTTAAACTGAAAATTACAAATTTAACCATGAAAATTGAAAAAAAGCAGCGGTCTGTGTCTGTAAGACCACTAACAGCAGTTAAGTGTTAAACTTTTTGTGCGATAAAACTGAAATTCGTTACATTTCAGTCTTTATTTTTCCGTCAAATTTTTAGTTTGATTCAATACTAAAAAACGTTAGGCGCGTATCGTGCGGTGATTTATCAAACTACAAGTTTAACTGCAATAGGTTGACTGTGTTTGAATTTTGAATACCTTGAGAGCCTCGCATTACGAATGCACCCAGGATGTTTTTTTTTTTTTCCCCTGTGATTTTGAATAATTATTTCTGCTAAATTTCTTTATTTTCCCTTGAAGTATGGGTGTGTAGTTTAGTTACATTTTTTGAGATTTTTATTTTAGAATCATTTTTTTTTTTTTTTTTTTTTTACTAATGTAATAATGGTATTAAAAACATTGATTCATTGTAGTGTTATTAGAAGATTACAGTCTGTTAGAATTTCACCTTTTTTCAACAAAGAAAATATTAGTTTGAATTTAAAAGTAGTTGAATGAAAAGAAATAGCTCTATGATGTTTATTTAGCTGAAGGAAAAAATTTTTGAATATTTTTTTGTTTCATGCCAAACGATTTTACCCAAATTCGCTGTTTCATAAATATAAGACCACTTTTATATTATTGATAAAGCAGACGATTTTATTTTGAACTCGGAGTTCAACTGTAACCTAAACAATCTGTAAAATTTAAAAAGAAGAATAAAAAAATGGAGAAATTCTGAATTGTATATGATTCTTTGAATTTATTAGTAAAATGCCTCGTCATAGTGAGCTGTCTGAAATAAAAGTGAGAAGAGTAAGGTTCTACAAAGGAACAGGGAAATTTGAACGTGAAATAAGTAAGATTCTTAATCGTTATAAAACTGCGATTCATAATGTTTTAACTAAAAAAGATTTGTATTGAACGCACAAACGATCTGGTCATAAAAAGAAGTTATCAGATCGTGATAATAGGCGGATTGTCAAACTGGCAACGGAAAAATACCAGTCGACTTGTAAAACAGCACAACAAATAACTAAAAATGTATCACATGCAACCGTGTGGCGAAGTTTAAAATCTAAAGCTGGTGTTATTCGTCGCAAATTAAAAAGTAAACCACTACTACTGAAATGTCACAAAGAAGCTCGTCTTAAGTGGGCAAAAAATGTCATGTCCTGGAACTCTGCATGGAGAAATATATTGTTTTCAGACGAGAAAAAATTCAATCTTAATGGTCCAGACGGCAATAATTACTACTGGCATGATTTAAAGCAAAGATCTCACGAATTCTTCAGTAGGCAGATGGGAGGCGGTTCCGTTATAGTATGGGGCGCATTTTCATATGCAGGAAAATGCGATTCTTAAAGAGTTGAAGGGAAAAGGAACTCGGACTGTTACAACGAATGCTATTTCAATGTCTGATACCTTTCGGGCAACTTTTAGGAGGTGAAAAATGGAAGTTTCAACAAGATAATGCTCTCAGTCATCCATCGAAATCAACAAAAGAGTGGGTTAAAAGAGAAAAGATTGATGTTTTATCTTTGCCAAGTCGAAGCCCTGACCTAAACCCCATAGAAAACTTGTAGGGTTATTTGTCTCGCCAAGTGTATGTAAATAATAAACAGCATCATTGAACATATGAATTAGAAATAGCCATTATGGAGAAATGGGACAGCATTCCCAAATCGTTTCTTAAAAAATTAATTAACTCAATGCCAAATCGTGTGTTTGAAGTTATTCAGAGAAATGGTGGAGCAACATTTTACTAAATTTCAGAAAACTGTTCTTTTCCACAGGTGGTCCTATAATTTTGCAACAGTCCTTTTTGACACTTGTTTGTTATATTGATATTTTATTTTTTCCAAATTAATTTCATTTGTGTAAGTTGCTACATTTTACTAAAAACTTGATGTACTAACATAAAATATTCTTTATTTTGATTGAAATATTTCTTTAATTACCTAAATAGCAAAATAACTTGTGGTCTTATACTTTTGAAACAGACTGTATAATTTTTGTGTGGTAAAACTACAATTCGTTATGTTTCAGTTCAGTCAAATTTTTTGTTTGAAAATCGTACGCTTTTCGTGCCTGTGTCTGTCAAATTTCAAGTTTATTGCAATAAATTGACTGTATTCTAGTTGTGAATACCTTGAGAGCCTCGCATTACGAACTAACCAAAGATGTTTCTTTTCTCTAACATTGAATAATTATTTCTGCTAAATTAATCTTTATTTGTTAGAAATAGGGTATAGAGTTTAGTTAAACTTTTTGTTTTCTATTTCAGGATCGATATACCGGGTGATTATAATTAAAGTTACGATTTCAAAAATCGATAATTTTAAAACTACTGGTCAGAATGAATTGATATTTTAGCAGAACAATCGTGAGGCAATGAAATTTTGTTTGGAGAAGGAAAAGAATAGTTCCAACATGTGTCGATAGATGGCGCTGCCAGAGTTCACATTGTCTGGAGATATGCAAATTACTAATACGTGGCATGTGCACCGCAGAAATAGCTACCATAAAAATGCAGAGCACTAACTCTTTGCCTGAATGCTTCATCATGATTCTGACTAAGAAGGATCGCGCTCTGCTCTTGAAGCTTTTTTATAAGAACGATGACTGTGCACTTACAGCTATTAGAAAGTTTCGGACATTAAAATCCATAAAAAGGGGTCTAATAACCACAAATGGTTGCGAAAAATGATTGCTAAATTCGAAGAGACCGGTTCATTTGACGTAAAACGGGGTAGAGGAAGGAAACCAGTTTCGGCTGCGGCAGTGGAAGATGTGTCTACAGCATTATAAGAACAGACTAACAGTGATGCTGGAATCAGCAGAGCACGGGAAATTAGCCTAATGCTGGATATGCCGAACAGCACGGTGCGTAAAGTCCTACGGAATATCTCGCGCTGTTATCCGTACAAGATAACTCATGTTCAGAAGTTGCTACCTGCTAACCTGGAAGCACGTCAATCTTTTGCACTACAATTTCTTGCCTGGATGGAAGTGGACAACGGATGGCCATGGAACATTCTGTAGTCTGATGGAGCAAAAAAATTGCAGGATATGGAAGACCGAGAATTCGTCCCAGCTAGAGCCATTACCTCTTCAGTCTGAAAAGTTCACTGTGTGGTGCGGAATAACAGCAGTGTTTGTCGTCGGTCCGTTTTTCTTCGAGGAGATCACACCTGCATCGTTACTGTCAAGCGGTATGAAGCACTTTTGCGTAACCATGTCTTTCCGGCACTTCAGCAGCGTCAGTGTGTGGATGGTACAATATTCATGCAAGATGGCGCTCCTCCGCACATTGCTACTCCGTTGAAACAGCTTTCTGAGTGCTAATTTCGGAGATGATAGGATCATAAGCCGCCATTTTCCAACAACGTGGCCGCCACGTTCCCCCGACTTAAACCCGTGTGATTTCTGGCTTTGGGGGTACCCGAAGAATGTTGTTTACAGCGGGCAAATTCAGAATCTAGCCGACTTGGAGGCAAGCATCACACACCACACCAATAGCATCAGTACAGATACCCTCCGATCTTTTGTGGAGCATGCCGTTTTACGCTTCCAATTAGTAGCGGAACAAGGCGGAGGGCAAATCGAACAACTTATGCCTTAATCATCAGTAAGGTGTTTGTTCTATGAAGGCTTTTTTTTTTTTTCATTATCGCTGTTGCCGCTGTAAACATGTATTCTTGTCTTTTCGCTAATAAATTTTTAGTAAATCCCTGAACTCTATTTTTTTCCTTTTGTCTAACAACATTCCTGTGTTTAACGAATACATTTTTGGTCTTTCCCCTCATATTACTTCGACAGCGCCATCTATCGGCTCATTTTGGAACTATTTTTTTCCTTCGCCAAACAAAATTCCATTGCCTCAGGAATATTCTGCTAAAATATCAAGTCATTCTGACAAGTAGTTTTAAAATTATCGATTTTTGAAATCGTAACTTTAATTATAATCAGTATATTTGTAAGATTTGAATTTAAACATACTTTATTTTCTGAAAATATTTTCACAAAATTGTCTCCTCTACCGATGGACATTTAATATAATAGAATTTTACTTTATTTTAACTAACTTTATTATTATTATTTTTTTCTATGTCTAATTTTTGTAACTTTCTGAACTATTTTGTATATTAATGTCTTTTTCTATTTTTAGTTGTTCCAGAAACTGTTTTTTATAGAAGTAGTAGGATTTAATTGCATTTCATTTTAGTTATACTTAACATTTAAGGTAATATTTTAAATTTGTATTTAATATTTGATTATTTAGTATGTGATAGTGGAAATTTGGTAAGTTATAATTGTTCGATGAACTCCGTTCATGGAGGCGGAGGATGTTACGGCGTAAATAACCTCAAATTTATTTGTTTATAATTTAACTCTGTTTATCTTTCATGTTGTAAAGCATAATTATAAAAGTGATTTCTTTTGACAGAAAAAATCTAATCTGTTTATCTAAATTGTTTATAACCCTGAATCAATATTTATGAGTAACATTATGATTTCAAGGTCATGTAATATAGATTTATTTACTTTATAGTAATTTTGAATTGATGGTGATTTATTAGTTTTATAATTACTTGGATGTCATTTAAATGAATATTATAGCTATTTAGAAGATTTATAACTGCATATTGTAATTTTTATTTTGATGTTTATTTTATATAATATGTATCATTTTTAAAATGGTCAGTCTTGACTCTGTAACCAAGCAGAGAACATGTAACATGTCCTGACTCTGTAATCAGAGATGCCAATTGTTAAATCATGGCTCTGTTTAATACAGAGTGTATAGTGGAAGTCCTGACTCTGCAACCAAGCAGAGAACACATTTTTTTTTGTATTGGCTCTGTTAAATACGGAGAATTACTATTATGGAACAATTATTAACTTCTAATGATGAATAGAATTTACATACTATTTCAGTTTTATTTAATAAACTATTTATTCTAATTGCTCTCCCATCTCACTTGGATTTTGAAAATTTATTTGTCAGACGAATTTCGGCGCCAACAACCTATATTCTTTAACCCGGATTCTATACCCGGAACTCGGGTACGCTCCCCTAGTATATATAAAATCCTAATGAAACGAATTTATGAAACGGAAGTATGAATCGACTGATTAAACAACTGATTATGTTTCACGGCGATTTCTCCTAAAATCTGGAATACTTTGCGATGAAATTAGCACAAAAAATCAATATTGATCCGCAGATTTCAAAACTGGTATTAGAATTTCTAAATTCGAATTAGTTTTTGAAATATTAATTTTTTTCTAATTTTATATACATTTTTCTAATGATGGTAACTCAAATTTTATCAAACAGCTATTTTCTTATTTCAGAAAAGGTTGACATGATAACCCGGCTATTGTTGTTTATGTGATAATAAATGTTTGTTTACTTTTATTTTAAATGATATAATTTATTTTGTTCTATGATTATTAATTATTTTTTTGATATTTCCTTTAGAAAATAATAGAAAATAATTAAGAAATACAGTACTACTTAGTTATTCCGTCGACCAATTTCGTCAAATTATATAAATCGCCAAAACACTCGCCAAATTATACAAATTGACATAATTTTTATTTTTAAATAACGAAAGAACAAATAAATTAGTATAGCATTAATAAATATACGAATAAAACGTCGAAATAAAAATCACTTGATGACGTAAACACGTGTAACTTGCTTAACGTCAAGTGAATGTGACATTTACGATCAACCATTTTTGGCATTTAATCTTATAGTTTGGCGATAGATTTTTGGTCGTCGGGATATCTAAGGAATACCAAAAATGCATATGTAACTGGTATTTGAAAACGAGGTTTTCGCCAAATTTTGGTAAAAAAATAAAAATCACGCCAAATCTGCGGTGCATTTCTGGCCAAATATTACAACTCGAAAAAAAAAAAATGCTAACTGGCGAGTTGAATAAAACCTATTGGCGAGATTTGCATCCTGCTAGCTTAACAGTACCTAGAATTCTTTGCGACCATGGCAACTTTTATGCAGTTTTATTCGAAATTTTTTTTTTTTTTAATCAAAATGGAAAACTTACGGTCCCATATTGGCGCGATTTTTTTCTGACGCCAATGTCATATACGGAACGGGCACATAACTGGCGCCAAAGTATCGTTATTTTGCTTGATGTGGTAAACCGGATGTTTCTGTTGGTGCGTTCCCCAAATTGGCGTCGTTAAAAAATCACGCCAATATGGGACGTTTATGACATCTTTGCCAAACTTTCATATGAACGGCGAAGGGATCAGACCGTATTTGTTTATGGCAGTTGACGACTTGAACTATTATCATATAGATGAAATGATGGCGATAGAATAATATTTGACGACGTATCACATGTGCCTTGCTAACATTAAAGTACCAAAATGGAACCTATAATAATGGAACCTAGAGTATAAAAAGCGAAGTGGTCCGCCTGGAACTGTTGATGATAGTCACATGATTTAGGCTATTGTTATAGAGATTGTTTTAAAATACCGGGAGACAAAGACTCTTATACTTAATTTATTTTATTTTAGTTCTTTTCAAATGTTTAACTGATCCTCTTTAATCAAAAACGAAAACAACCATTGGATGTCTTAACAGCAACTGATTGGCCCTTAAATTTTTGCAATCAAAGAGAATTGAATGGAAACCCGTTTACAGGGAGATCTGCACAGCTTTTTTTAGTATAATTCAATCTTCTCTAATATTTTTAAAACCCATCAGATTAGCGTGTTTTCAGATTCTGCGGTGTCTGAACAGGGGTTGGCGAGAGTAGCTTGCAGGGAGCAGAGCTCCCTAGTATGTTTTATAAAGTTGGTAGTACCTTTTTCAAATATTTCATATATTTTTTTTAGGTTCAATATGTTCAAGACAGTCAAATTTATATGTACAGGGTGCAATATGTCATCTATCGCCGACCTTTAATTTCTCAACCATTGGACGTAGACATATAGTTCGAATTGCAAAAACTTTTTAAATGAGCTAAATATTCATGTTGTGGCATTATTTTAAATAAAAAATCAATTTTATAAAAATTACGAAATCTAACTTTTTATACAGTCCCCCAGTCTGTATAGTTATATTTAGTAAAAGTTTACTCATATCATAACAGATATGACACAAAAAGTTTGACATCTGTACTGCAAAAATTAACATAGTTATTAAATTTCAAAGTTTGAGATTTTTGCACTTGATTTTGTCGTTCATTGAGGGATCAGTTAAAAGGTGAATCAAAGTAATTCGAGATCAAAGTCAGGATGCAATGCCCTTTTTTACGGCGAAACCACCTTTAGCCGGTATCGCCAAATCGGAGAATCACCGAAGAGGGTTATTTCATCTAAAAACTTGAGCTAACTTTTATGGGTCGAACAACATTCAAACGTCAAAGTAGGTAGAATCGACAACCGGAAAATAAAACATACGTACTAAGGATTAGATAAATGGCAGGGGAATTGCACTCTGATTTTGATCTCGAATTACTTTAATTCATCTTTTAACTGATCCCTCAATGAAAGACAAAATCATGTGCAAAAATCTCAAACTTTGAAATTTGATAACTGTGTCAGTTTTTGTAGTACAGATATCAAACTTTTTGTGTCATATCTGTTATGATATGTGTAAATTTTTACTAAATATAACTATAGGGACTGGGGGACCGTATAAAAAGTTAGATTTCGTAATTTCTTTAAAATTGATTTTTTGCTTTAAATAATGCCACAACATGAATATTTACCTCATTTGAAACGTTTTTGTAACTGGAACTATATGTCTATGACCAACGGTTGAGAAATTAAAATTCGGCGATAGATAACATATTGCACCCTGTATACGTTTAAGTAATTTCATATGTAAAAGAATCTTCGAGAGACATATAGCAGAGCAAATAGAAGCGCTTTCAATAATCGAAAGCGTTGTGAAAAATTGTAAAATACTGTATAGAAAAAATTATAATGAAAATACAGACAATATAGAAAAATTATAGACAGATTTAATACTAAATGATATAAAAATATTTTTAAAAAGTTATTATTCTGGTGTTAAATGTATTTTAAACTTTTAATGGGAACATTTTAAAAATTCAATAAAAAAACTGACTTTTCAAATTTTGCTTGTATTTCTTTTATTTTTAGTCTACAAAAAAAAAAAAAAAAAAAAAAAAAAAAAAGACAGAAACTGACAGCGAATGAGTGAGCAACAAATTTGGAATTGCCCCCCAGTGGGGCGTACGCCCCATGTTGGGAACCACTGTTCTAGATCTTAATAAATGAAAGTTAAAATTCTAGCGCTACATTCACTTTGAGTTAAATAAGTAAAATAGATATAAAAGGGCACAAATAATTGTACAAAATTTCAACCTATAAAAGTAGATTGTAATAAGTCAAAACTTATCTTTCAGAAAAATAACTACCAGAAAGCCATCATAAGAGAATCAATTGAAATAATTGCTAATAAAGATACAGCTTGTAACGATGCACTTTCATACGATATCCATGGAGTATGGAGCTATTTGCTGCATAATAGATGAAAGCGCGTTTTGTTGAAAATTTGAATAACTTTATCTGGTATCTCATCTGACGTACAACATTTAAATTACAATGTTTTCTTCTGGACAATTCTCGAATAAGCACAAAGAAAATATTAACAACATTTAAATCCTACTGATGACGGCCTTGTAAGGGTTGAAAACGTTCTAGGTTTTTCTGGTGTATTTTAAGATATTTTTAATTTGTATTTTAAATATATTTATATTACATGTATGCACCTGAAAGTAATTTTTGTGCAATTATTTGTGCGTTCGTGTGTATTTTAATTGTTCTCGATCTTATGGATGTAATCAAATATGAGGTGTTATGTAGTCATTTTTGATCCCATGGATGTATTCAAATGGGAAATTAATTAATTGCTTTCTGTTAAATATTCAATATTTTTTTTCTTATTTTATGTAATCATTTGTACCTTCTGTAAATATTAAATTCATGCAAATATTATATTATGCTCAGTATTTTAAAATAATATAAAAGTGCTTGAAAACAAGGCTCTTGTCATAAAAATCTGAAGTAAAACAAGATGGCCGATTGACAGCATGTGCAAAACCAAAATAAGGTAAAAACACGGGCTAAAAGACATTTAATAAAACATTTCAAAACTAAAATAAGTTAAGTGGAAAAAATATTTTTCTTATGACACCTTCCTCCTACCCGTTTACAACAGATGAAGTTAAAAATCTACTGACATTTATTTTTCGCTCAAAACTATTAACAAGAAACATTTAATTGATTATTTATTAAGGAAAAATAGCAAAATTATAATCAAGATACCCAAATCAAATATTTTTATGATAAAAGCATTGTTTTCAAGCACTTTTAAATTACTTTAAAATATTGTGCATAATTTAATATTTACATCAATTTATTATTTGCGGAAGGTACAGCTGATTACATAAAACAAAAAGAAAAAAATCATATTCTTCTATTTTTTTTTTTTAAGAACAAATCCATCTTTATATATTCGCGCGATGATATGCGTGACTATAAGAAGCATTCATAACAACAATACAAAGTAATCTTGCGCACTATAAAGGAGACGCAAGATATAGTTCCTTCTGAGAAATTAAAGTATGATTTTATTCCATGATTTCCAGGCTATATTGCATTGTTTTCCTATTAAAGAACATCTATTATGCCGGCATGAATCTCACTATTCTTAAGAAAAGTAACTAACGCTATCACCTTCGCCGGTTTTGAATTTTTTGTGATCGGAGGTCTTTCTTCTTTAATATTAAGAAAAATATCGCATACAAAAATATGAAAATCGGTGGTACTATAGAGAAATGTTTGATAAACACGCTGATGCAGACAGTTTTCAAATCCAAGAATTATTTTAAGAGATATCAAATGTTAAATTTGGTCAAAGTCGTTCCATTAAAAAAGTTTTATAGGATCAAAAACTATACATGGGAATTTAATCATTTTTAGATCATTTTATACGTTAGAAGTTCCCGGTGTACAGACTGCATTTATTTTTTTTAATTTGTCTCATTTTTTGAGGTTTTATTTCTATTTTAAATTCAAATTTTCAGCATTTCGAGAGTTATTTTTTACAACTTTTAGAAAAGGGTATTATTTTAAATTGTTGCCAAATTTAAAAACAGCGCAAAGAATAGTATCTCCTTCATATTAAATGGAGGAAATTACGTCTTATTTAAAATTGCCAAACCATAATATTGCCAAACAGTTTAAATTTAAAAGTATATTTGCGAGAGACATTTATTTCTTATTTAGAGATAATACTTTAAAACTATTGTTGAAAATTCTAAGACAGCGCAAATAATATTTCCTTTCTAACAACAAACGTATTTTCACGTGAATATTAAAAAGATAAAAAAAACTTTGGTGAAAATTACGTCAGATTTAAAACGATACGTTTAAAATGCCTTATTTAAAAAAACTTTCTTATAGCGTTGTTAAAAAATACTGGGAGACAAAGACTTTGTTTACTTAAATAATTTTATATTAGCTTATTTTCACATGTTTCACTGATATGATTTAATCAAAGACGAAAACAACCCGTTAACAGAGAGATAGCCACTGTTTTTTTAAAACTGTAATTCATTCTTCCAAAAATTTCTTAAAGCCAATCAAATTAGCGTGCTTTTGGAGTACGCGGTATCTGAACGGGGGGGTTGGCAAGCGTAGCTCGTAGGGGGCAGAGCGCCCTAGTGAAATAAACAATCACAAAGTACAGAATTATCGATTCGTTTGGGTTTGATAACATGTGATGTTTCAAAAGTGAGAAAGCATAGGTTAATTTTTTATCCAAACATACTCAATTCGATATGAGTACATCGATTTACTCTTTTTGAGTACTTTATTTTTTTCACTGTGCCATCAACTCTCAATAAAACATTTTCATATGAATTTATGCATGAAAGTTAGTTCACTTGAAATACTTGGAATTAAGGAACGTAGGGAGAGTAAAGAAAAATTTCATCTCTTGAAGAAAAATGTCTCTTTCATGATTATGCTGAATTGCTGTTTCGAGTTATATTAAACTTTGATGTCAGTTTTAATTAAACAATTGGTATTAATTTTATACAGAAAAAGTGCAACAAAAGTAGTCGGTTTGATAGGCTAAAATCACTAAAGTAATTGCGTAAATCTACTCTTCACAATTACACTCTTCATATTATTTGGAAAATTGTTATCATCATTAGAATGCAAGAGAAATATTTAAGCTTCCATAACAGAAAGAAGGGTCATGAAAGTTATAAACACTCTTTTCTTTTCCTTGAGGAACAAGAAACTGTTTTCCAATCAACAAAAAATCCGCACCAAACTGTTTTGCTTTCCATTAGTTCGCCCCACCAGTGGCTGAGAGGTTGTGAGAGGAAGCTGGTAGACGGGAGGTGCTGGGTTCGAACACAGTCGTGCCCGTCGAACTAACCGTTCGGAGTTTTCGTGGTTTTCTTCAAACATTGGGAAACCTTGCGTAAATACGGGTTAGGTTCTTTTAGAAAGAACCCCCACGGAGGGCACTCCCCCTAGGGCCTATATCCCTCGAGTAGATAATCGGCCGTCAAAAATCAACCCAACCCTTCCATTATTTCTTTTTTTTCTCAAGTTGTTTTCTAAAAAGCATGTGTGACGGTAATAAAATGATGATCGTTAAGTGGTTAAAGTACATATTGCGAAGTTCTTTTAATAAAAATATTGATCTTTAAAGAAATAATAAAAATGGAGAATTCTTACTTTACAGGAAGACAGTGAAAAGGCAACTTGATGAAATAAATAAAATTCTTTATTTTCTGATGTTAGTAATAGAAGATTACGATGATTCTTGCTTCTGGTCACCATTTCGAAATAAAAGAACTGAATCTCTTATAGAAGAGAAATCTAACAGCCAACGTAGAATAATTCCATGGGATTTCTTTTTGGTGAGAGCAGCACATCTTTAAAAATTAAATTTTGGCATGACAAAAAGTATCCACGAACATACGACCCATTATCGGACGTTTT
>CAWVRF010000475.1:0-67010 GCA_963932465.1 Maratus speciosus | reverse complement strand
TAATTAATGCGATTCAAAATATTACAAACTCTCGATTATCCGACGTCCGATTAACCGAAACACTCGGCTATCCAAAACTCTTATTATATAATCCCGCCCTCTCCTCAAAATATGGTTTATTGTTACTTATTAGGTCGAAAAATTAAACAGTTATAACAAAATTTATTCATTGAATGGCTATTTTTTTCTTTTTACTCTTGTAATGTGGTAATTATTTATCTTATTTTTTGTTCTTTTAGTTATAGTGAAGTTTTAACAACGTTAATAACACAAGCCTGCGATGATTGTGTTTTTAACTTTTGAAATTAATTTTGATGTATTTTTTTAGCACTGAATCCGAAAATGACCTTCATTTTTAACCATCACGTCACGATTTTCGCAAATCGTAAATTTCAAAGTTCAAAACCCCATAAAGAAGATAAAAGGAAAAGCGCGAAGCAGAGCATGAGCGGCTGAAAGAAACTTCCACACATCGAATAAAATTATAAGGATTTTAAATACACAATATTTTACATGTTTAACTGTAAAATTTCATAGTACTATAAGCAAAAAAATGAATAAATTATTATGAAAAAAGTTACGTCTATTTTATAGTAGAAGATTTTCCCAATAATTCGACTTTTTAAAAATTTGTGATTTGGGAAAAACCCTGACGTAATGCTATGGTAAAAAAATGAAGGTCATTTTGGATTCAACACTAAAAAATACATAAGAACCAATTATCGAAAGCTGAAAACATAACCATCACATCCCTTTTTTAATATAAGATTTCTGAAAGAGAATAATCTCTGAAAAAGGATCCCTTTCAGAAATCTAAAGGGGCCTTAACTCCTTGAAAGTCAAAATGTGTCATCTAAGTGATGTGTTTCTCTTCACAAGCGCGGATCCAAGGAAGGGAGGAAATCGTCCCGACCTCCCTTGAATCAAAAAATATAAATCCACCGATCATCGCGAATTTCGACAAATGGTCGCCGAAAAAAATCCATTTTTGTCAAGCGTTCGCAGGTCAAAGGATCGCAAAAAAAACGCGGATTTCGTCAAAGGATAGCGCAAAAACGCGAATTTTGTCAAAAAAGCGCGGAAAAAACGTGATTTTGTCAAAAATAGGGCATTTCGTCAAAGGATCACGAAAAAACCCAAATTTCGCCAAAGGATCGCAGAAAAAACGAGAATTTCGTCAAAGGATCGCAGAAAAAATCGTGAATTTCGCCAAACAATTGCGGAAAAAACGCTAATTTCGCGAAGGAATCGGGCAAAAAATGTGAATTTCGTCAAAGAATCGCGAAAAAAATAGGCGAATTTTATCAAAGGGCCGCGGAAAAAACGCACAATTAGCACCAGGAGGAAATTCCCCTAGGCACGCACCCACGGGGGTGGGGGATCGATCGGGGCGGGCGCCCCCCACCTCCCAAGATATAAATCCAGCGTTTTTAACGGTAGTTTTCGCGGAGCAGACACACTAGCAAACGAAAACCAAACACTTTTCGGGTGTTAATGGTAAACCTCAATGACGTTTCGGCAATTAGTGAACAAAAAATGATTATGTCCTGTCAAAAGGCATATGGCGCCATAATGGGTTGAGGTTGGGGACGATGACACTTCGTGTACCTTCTGTTGAATCTCTACAACAGAAATTGACAACGTTATGCGGATCCTTTTAAAGTGTTGAAACTTTTTCGTTCGTTCAAAAAAGCTGCAATTCTAATTTCTGTATATCGATATTTTTGAGGAGTGCTTTATTGTTTAAGAAAAGAATGGGATTCATAGCAATTTCCAAAGAAAGAAAGAAACAGAAAAAGAAAAGTCCTTTGAAAAATTCAAGCATCTTAATGTTTACTGAAGAAAGCCACTAATGTGTAAAAAATGTACTGTTATTCCCACCCACAATGGTAATCAAGAGGTATTTGATGAATGAACAAAAAAAGATTATGTCCTAATCCTAGTCAGTTAAAAGCTAAAATGCCTATGGTGTGTTGATTTCTTAAAAACCAACTTGGTAAATTTGTTCTTCCCTTCTTTGCCCCGATCGACCCCCCCCCCCCCCCCCCCCGGTTTGGGTCCTAAACCGCAACAAAATCCCTACTCCCAGTCTCCGGCTACGGATGATTTGAAAAGTCAAACCCCAAAATACTCCATCTTTGTTGAAATTTATCTGTAAAACCATCGAACAAGGAAACCACTTGTCCCATATCTACGTCCCCGCGGTTGCGCTGTTGGGGGTAACAGGCGGTCGGTTGATTGTTCAACTGGAACTTCTGCAGATGTCAAAAGTGTAATTAATCATTCGAACCTCTTTCAAGAAATGAAATGCTTGTTTTACAGGGCATTATTTAAAGATGCTGCCAATTCAGTATTGTGATCACTGTCGCTTCAGTAATTAAATTAATTGTATCCGGGGTTCTTTGTTGACTTATAATAAGAAAAATATTGCATATAAAAATATGAAAACTGGAAATTTTATAGTGAAATGTACAATAAGTTTAACAGATTTTAATGCGAAGAAATGCTCTTTAATGTTAAAAAACGTAAAATAGTTCGATTAAAAAGTTTTATAGTGTTAAAAAATAGAATTTTAACAACCTTTTTCAGGTGCATTTTTTAAGTTTATATTTTCAATTTTATTTTTAAAATTGCACTATCTTAATTCATTTTACTTTATAATTCAAAAAAGTAATTTAGTTACCAATTTTTCCGTAAATTTAAAAAGCACTAATAATAATATTTCCTTTCCATAAACAAGGATATTTACACACGAGTATTGAAACAGAAAGACTACTTTAGAATAATTATATTTTAATGTGAGAATAACATTATATGCAAAAAAATTACGTCATTAAAAATTATAACATTCAACTGCCATCGGAAGCACACCTTTGTACATTTTTTTTTTTATTATTCTAGCATATCTGGATATGATTTGAAAAACTTTTAAATTTTGAATCACATACACAAATCAAGCTGAGTTCAATAAAACAATGTAATTAGGATTGTCTGTTTTTATTTTCAAACTTTAAAAAATGTATCTTCAATACATGAAAGGTTTCTAATTCAGATTGAAGCTAAAAGTAAATTTACAAATGTGTTTCAAAACACACTGGTGCAGCGAAGGATGGAGGGAAGAGTTCGGGATTAAAACTCCTCCCAGAGCTGCGATTTTGTATGTTTATACAAAACTCAAAGGTTTATAAAATCTTACACATTTTTTACACACATAGATTAAATAAAAATATCACAAATTTATGCATTTATTTTCATTACATCAAGTAATTGTCGGGAATTTATCTGCATTTTTAGAAATTGAGTACATTAGTATAGTTAAACATTAGTCAAAATGTCAGTTTTTGGAAATTTATATCTCATGGGGAAACTATGCATTTTTATAGGCATTTACGTATACTTCCCAGCATGCCACTCAAAATAAAAAAAGACAAGCTGTTATCTCTTTCCCTTCTCAATTATAACAATATTAATGTTGAAAAAATTGAAAAATCATCATTTTGACAGTTTGTAACCCAAATAAAGGGGAGAATGACTTTCATATGAGATTTAGCAAGGTAAATACATATTGTCTAATACTTGTAGCAGGGTCGAAAATAGAGGGGGCAGAGAGAGCATAAGCCCCGGGCTCCAAAACGAAAAACGTACGGGCCGCAAAATGAAGATTGGTTTTTGAGTTCTTAAGAATCAACACTAGCCTAATATTAAATGTACTGACCCTATCTTTGTGAATTTTCGCGATATTTGACTGAACTTTTTATATAAGTTGACCTAAATAGCTTACTACCAAATTATGAAATAAAAATTTTGAAATCTTCCGCGCATGCGCATTTTAAAATTATCTCATAAAAATGCCCATATCTCATCAAATATTCAATATATTCATGTTTTAATTGCAGTATAATGTTTCTACTACTCTTTGTCAGGTTTTTGGAAAGTTGCGTTAAATTTGGTTGAAAACTCTGTATGCTATAAACAAAAAACCTTTTTAATTTTTCACAAAAACGTTAACATCTTCACGAATGTGAGTGCTTGCTTACACAAATGCATACAAACATTGAACAGGACCCAATTAGTCATTTACCACAGTGACAAACCATTTCCAGCCTTTCCTGTTACATAGGTGATCGCAAATATTATTTTATTATTAAATTTATTATTAGCCCCCTAATTATACAGCCGACTAAATCTTCACCAGTAAATATAAAATCAAACATGTTCTTTTCATCCCAGAAGTTCAAGAACAATTCACCAATAATTTTTGTAGATATTCGACAAAACGTGTGCAATCGAAAGCATCCAGTCCCTGTACCTTAACTTTTGGAGGCCAGTTTATTTACAGGATGAAGCTCACGAGACCGTATTTTAAAAAAGAATTATTTATAAATGTACAAATCGAATTTTTAATACTATCTTTTTACAAATATGTGATTCATAAACAACGAGAATAAAACGTAACAGCAAAAGTGAAATTATGAAATTCTTCGGTCATGTAAACGATGCATTTCATCATTACAAAAGTTGTGAATCGGAACATAAGTTCAAAACTAAAAGATGATAAAAACGTGCTATTTGTACTTTGCTAATACTAGAACTATATTATTATTCATTAATCAAATATCTAATATCTATCACAGATTCATGAACAAGAGTAAACATTTCGACTGAGTTGTTTAATTTTGTATTGTGCAACAAACTATTAACAATAATTCTAAAATTATTACGCAATAGAATTCAATTGAATATTATTAATTCTTTTTAAAAAGTCAATTATATCTTTCTATATATAAAAAAAAGTTTTGATTTGGAAATGGACCAATGAAAATCTGCGTAGATATTCCCGGCAGATCGGCATCCAATTTGAATGCTTAAGCATGACCTTTCTTCGTTAATATTAAAAAAAACTGTTGCATACAAAAATATGAAAATCGGTAGTATTATAGAGAAATATTTGATAAACACGCTGATGCAGACAGTTTTCAAATCGAAGAATTATTTTAAGAGATATTTAATGCCAAAGTTGGACGAAATCGTTCCATTAAAAAAGTTTTATAGGAGCAAAAACTGTACATAGGAATTTAAGCATTTTTAGATCATTTTATGCGTCAGATTTTCCCGGTGTGCAGACTGCATTTAGTTTTTTAATTTGACTCAATTTTTGAGGTTTTATTTCCACTTTAAATTCAAATTTTCAGCATTTCGAGAGATATTTTTTACGTATTTTAGAAAATTGTATTAATTTAAACTGTTGCCAACTGTATAAACAGCGCAAACAATAATGTTTGCTTCAAATTATAAATTTATTTTACACGTGACTATTATAAACAGAAAATATGAAAAGCAGGAACTCACTGAAAATTACGTCATAAAATTTGTAAAAGAGAAAGAATATTGCAAAATAATAAATTCATTAACATGCGTTAGAAGTCTTAAATAGGAGAATTTACGTCACATTTACGTCACATTACACTTATAACGTAAAATGAACAAAAAATAATATTGCAAAATACACTGCTCAAAACAATTAAAGGATATTGGAAGTTTTATATAAAATAAAGATATAAACGAAATTTTTTTTTTGCCGAAAATAGAAGAAGAGAATCACAAATGCAAATTTTTCTGGTTTTCAAACTGTGGAGTATGCAAATTTTGAGTTCGACGTCAAAAACGTCGCTTCAGCGGCAGCGAATGAAATTTGACTTTCAACTGGATAAAAGAGAATGAAGACAAGGATGATCGGCATTCAGTGATTGCTTTGTTTCGATGAGTACGATGTCTCAGCGAAGTCATTTGACAGATTCAGAAGCTTTGAGAATTGTTGGTAGGTTAGAAGGGGGCCAAACTCAAGCCGAAGTAGCGCAAGCCATTGGAGTGTCACAAAGTGTCATTTCCAGGATCTGGAACCGTTTTTTGGAGAGTGGATGTGCAGGCCGAAGACCAGGGCAAGGTCGTAGACGGGCAACAACGCCCAATGAAGATCGGTATTTAGCGTTAACAGCTCGGAGACACCGAACCATGAACGCTACTCTTCTCCAACAACACCTTCGCTCGGCTACAGGCACCACGATTTCAACTCAAACTGTCCGAAACCGGCTCCATGCTGTAGGTCTGTATGCTCGCCGACCGATGGTATGTGTTAGATTAACATCAAGGTATCGTCGCGACCGCAGGGAGTGGGCAACCGAGCATGTCAACTGGAGGAGAAATGAATGGAGCAATATTCTGTTTTCTGACGAGTCCCGTTTTTCTGTGCATCCGGATAATAGGCGTATTTTCATCTGGAGGGACCGTGGCAGTAGGAATAATCCTGCGTTCGTGCACGAAAGTGTCAGATTTGGCGGTGGAGGAGTGTTGGTGTATGGTGGCATCTCCATTGACGGGCGCACTGACCTCTACATCATTCGAGATGGAGCTCTGACTGGTCGCCGATATAGGGATGAGATCCTCAGACATATTGTAGTCCCTTACGCTGCAGCAATCGGAGATAACTTCATTTTAATGGACGATAACTGCAGGCCACATCGTGCAAACCTGGTGGAGGATTTCCTTTTCGAGGAAGGAATCGTTCGAATGGAATGGCCAGCGTGTTCTCCAGACATGAATCCAATCGAGCACGTTTGGGACGGTCTAGGAAGACGAGTTTCTGGACGTCAACAACCCCCACAAACTCTCCAAGAACTGGAAAGAGCTCTTCTGGAAGAGTGGGGCAGAATACCCCAACTCGTCATTAATAGTCTCATTGAGTCCATGCCTCAAAGGTGTTCAACGTTGCTGGCCGCCCGTGGAAACCATACCCCCTACTGAAAATGATTTTCTTTGAAGAAAACACCTTTTCTTATTCTTTTTTTTCTCATATGCACAAATTGTGTTTTTTTCCTTCAGTACACAAATGTGCAATAAAATGCATTTTTTTCTGCCAAACATGTGTAATTTATTCTCATATAACCTACTATGTCTGTCGACCATGTATCAATCAGCTAAACAGTTTACCAGATACAAAATCCACCTAAAACTGCAATATCCTTTAATTGTTTTGAGCAGTGTAGTTTAAATCTAAAAATTGCGCATTTATTTGGCATTTTAAGATGATCATAATATTTCATTTCTAACAAAAGTATTTTTACGTGAATATTAAAAAGAGAAAGAAAAGTTTTGTGAAAATTACGTCTGATTATAATTGTCAGATTCAAATTATAATTCAGTCTTCCGAAATCTTTTTAAAGCCAATCAAATTAGCGTGCTGTTAGAGTCTGTGGTGTCCGAACAGGGGTTGACGAGCGTAGCTCGTAGGGACAGAGCCCCCTAGTTCTTTAAAAAAAATTACATATTCAAAAAGTTTTTCGAAATGCGCAGAAACCTTTACGAAACATACACAAACATATTCAAAATATATACTAACATTTCCGAAATATCTAGAAACTTTTTCGAAACATGCAGAAACGTTTCTTAATATTCTACTGAAATATGCGAAAACGTTTCCAAATATCTGACTGAAGTATGCGAAAACATTTGCGAATATCTGACCGAAATATGCTGAAACATAACAGAACAGTTGGGTCACATTGTTGCCCCAATGGTAAAAGTAACGTTTCGGAGGCTTTCTTTTTTTTAACAGTGTAGAGCCAAATTCTGGCTTCGCCACTGCGAAAACATTCTTTTCAGATTTAGACACAGCTCATTGACGAAACAAGAAAATCTAACACCAGTTACAGAAAGGTGTTTATAGTTTCATACTGATCGCCAGTACATTGGTTATTGATGACTGATAGCTGTCACTATTGATTAGCCTATCAATATTGACTCCAAGTGCTAGATAGGGGTGGGTATTATTTAACGTATTAGGATAAAAAAACACTGTTACTATGTTGGAACCTAATATTCCATTACTATGTTACCGAAAAGACCCTGTTAATTAAATAACACATGGTTTTAAATGGCAGCGTCTTCATTCATTTGCCTTATTCAAGAATTCAATTTCGTGTCTCTAAAATAGAACAACATTCACTAAAAACGTCTTCAATCGTTTCTTTTGAGACGTGCGCATCTTCATTATCTAGTTATAGGTGATTCTGTTAGATGTGTGGTGCTAAAAAATTATTTTACATTTCATCAATCCCCAATGCATGAATAGTAACAACTTTCACCACTAATTAAACGCTTTTCCGGCTTGGTGCCTGGTGTTAGGTCACCACCATCACTTTCTCCGATTCTGACTGTGCAAAGCAGAGCATAAACGAAACACTGAATCAAATATTAGAACAGAAAAACAATTGAAAATTGGTAAGAAAAAAAGCTCATGCTTGACATGTTTTGTACGCATAAATCGTATATATAATAATATATATATTAAATGCTTACATTAGCATTTCCTGAACAAAAAGTTAAGTTTGACTTGCTAAAAACCAGCAAAGTTTTGCCTAACTTTTGACCTAACCAGTCTTTTTCCAACTAAAAATACACTTTCGTGCTTTTTTTTTCTTGTTTTGCTTCTAATTTTCAATGAGTAAATTAAAAAAAATTATATACCTGTGAATTATATTGCCAAATATATAGCCCAGTTACACATCAGAAATGAGGAATAGGAATTATAATGAATTTCTTCGAACATGAAGTTGCAAAAATTCAGGGTTTTTTTTTTAAGATAGCACAACAACACCCCTGTTCAATATTCCATACTAAAATTGAACAATTTTACATAATTTAAAAGCATCGATTTTTACCCTTCCCTCCCCCCCCCCCCCCACCCCCACCCAAAAAAAAACAAAAAAAAAAAACAAAACCCAGCAAAACTCGAGTTTAGAATCATTAAATTTATAAAAAGTACCTTTTTGAAATGTTTAAGTAAAATTCATTTATTTATAAATTTATGCCTTAAAAATTTTTAATTCTCGATTTTGGATAGAAAGTCCATTTCAAAAATTACGAAACACTATTTCACTGCATCCAAATAAAATGCAGAAATTTATAATTTTTTAATTGATTACCGCGTTTAAAACGTGTAATTAGAACTTAGATTGATTTCAATTGAAAACAGCAATGGAAAACTAACCGCAAATAATTCCTCAATTCATTCGGAAAATTTTTTATTACGCCATCAGTAAATCTAGTTCTTAACGTATAAAATGGTCCATTATCGTTTAGTAAGCATCTGAATAAACAGAGACAATAGAATATATTTGCAGTTGTTTATCTCTTAAAATTTTACAAAATTTGCTTATTTTGAAACATTTATTATCAAAGTGTTTCAGGTAAAAAAAAATACGCTAAAGAATAATTTTGTCCCAGTGGGATGAATGAGTGTTTTGCACATCGAGTAATTATTATGAGGAAGTAATGGGAAAGGACTTAATCTGTGTTGATATTTTGAATGAGAGATAGTTTCTTTGAATATTTAAAAGGGTTATTACACTACGTACTCATGGAGGGTTTTTTTCGGGGGGGGGAGGGGGGAGGGTGATTCTCGCACTATAAATTTCGCTTTTTGGCCAAGTATTTTTAAAATTTTTGTTTTATCATTGCGTTTAATATGAGACGGAAAACATTTAATTTCTGTGATTTTATTTCGCTGAAAAAAAAGAAAGAAAATAGCCTCCTATAATTTGTGAGAAAACTTAATTTTAGTACAGTTATAATTAATTTGAGAAACATATTTGTACGAAAGAAATTTGTTTGGACGAATTTCATTTGATTAAAAGTATATAAATAATATTTTTGAGTTCTTGTGAAATTAGCTTTGAATATGCGTTGACAGATATGGCTGCTATGAAGTCGGGGATCAAATTTCTCTTTTTCAGTACTTTCCACCGTAGTTGAAAAAGTGTTTATGAATTCGGCTTCTTTGTCCATCTGTCTGTCCTTGCGCTAACTTGTGTAAATATTGTCCTATTGCCATGAAATGGATATATGTTATTCTTGGGCTTTAGTATGGCTTGTTCGGTATTGGAAAGGAAGTGTGTAGCATTTTTGGTTCATTTACAGGGCCATAAAGAATTCCGTTACATTACGGTAAATGGGGGAAAATCGCTTGCCGTGTATTTTAATGATATTACAGTATTTAAAACACATTTCAATTGATATACATCACTGAGGTGTACTGCAAGGTTCTTACTATATAATATGGTGTGCATAGAACTTATCGTTTATTTACAGGAACACACAAAAGTATTTCGATACAGAAGAAAATGAGCAATAATTGAACTATTGAAGCCTACGCATAATAATTGCTGGAAGTGCGTTTTCATTTTGAAATTTAACTATTTTTTAAATATTACTGTATAAATGTGTGTGCATAAATTCTAGATCCTATACAAGGTCGAACAAAAGTTCTCAACAACATTCGTCTATTAGCTGAAATTGCTGTGCGGAAATTTTTAACTGTGCTATGCGTTTAACTGTACTGACATTTACCATATTATGTGGTATGCATGCATATCTGTAGATCATATACAGGGCTGCAAAAATATCGAATATTTTAACGACTATTCATGGTAATAGCAGAAATCGTGTTTTCAAATGCATTCTGCATTTTCCAAATTGTTCATTAGGACGCCATCTTCCACCTTTGTAAATGGTGAAATTTTGTTTTAGTATTCTGAATGTGTTGGAAAGTGTTTCATAATCTAAGCTATATGCATTTTTTCTTAGAAATCGTGTTTTTAAAACTGTGTTTAATATTACACAGTGCGTGTTTCTTATTGTTTACCAATAAGTAATTTCTAAGCCGTTAGCTTTCGAGGCATAACCAGTTTCAAAAATGTTTCAAATTTTGTTTTGCATCCCATAAAAATCGATTTACATTACAACAATTTCTTTTTAAATAGGTAAGGAATTACAAATTTTATACATATGCCTGCATCCTATAAGTTTTATTTACAAGAAGTTTTTCTATGTTTTAACAAAAAGCTATGTTTTAAAAAGAGCAAAAATTTATTCTTGTATGGCCAAAACTTACTGAGTTATACTTGGAATTTTATGAATTTTCAATGTTTTAATCACCATAAATGGAAAAACATGTTTTTAGTGTCAGAAAACGCGAAAAATGCATGAAATACAAAGTATTATAACTAGGTAAGTTTTTGTCTTGCAAAAATTAAGTTTTTAGCCACAAACTGATTCTGATTCATCTGAATATAAAACAGCATTTATAATTACGTCAAAAAATTACTTCAGACATTTTTTTGAAAGGCCTTCTAATTAAAACATCCGTCGACCGGATATACAGCGATTAGTTATATGTTATAAAAATAACAGGTTGTTGGAACCTGTTACCTGTACAAGTGTGGAACGATGTAACCTGTTAACCAAAAGTAACTATATTTCCCATCAGTGCTAGAGCACAAGCTGTACCATACATTTTGTCTTTGCTATTTCAGTTTGCCTGATGCTCGTTTTTCGTGGCTATTGATAAGATTTTTGGAACTCTGATACAAAAAATAAATAAGTAAATAAATAAAATCATAGGTTACATTTTATTATATTTTCGAAAATTTCGGAAATATACACATTTAAAAAATATTTTCGAGAACAATAAAAAAGAAATTCAAACCAGTGAATATTTTGAGAGGAATCTGTTTTTAGGAGCTTCAAATTAGCGAATCGAAAATTACATCTTATTCCAACAATTAGATTTTTAGTTTGCTTTAAAAATTACCGCACTGCGATCTATTTTGCAATGATTTTAAAAAGAAATTTCCTTTGCTAATTTCGAACTTTAAACCTTCATAATTCCTGTTTAACTTTCTATTTTGTATTCGAAGGTAAAATGTATTGAAAAATTCAGATATACTGTTAAAATTGGATGCCTATACAAGAAATTTCTAAGTTTGAATTTTTTTTTTTTTTTTTTTTTTTTTTTTTTACATAAATTAAGAGAAGATTTTTTCATAATTTAATGACTATTTTCGTTTTTCTTTGAGATAATTTGCCGATTAAATTTTATGCGATGTATTATTTTTTATATACTTATCGTACATGCACAAACTCACACAGATTGTATAAGTATTCATGTACACATTTTATAATATACAGTGTCACCCTGATCATTAATGACAAAAGAAGAAAAGCGAAAGTAAATGACAACAAATTTTGATGATGAAACCATGATTAAAATTGTCCTTATTTAATCTTAATTATTTACTTATTATAAAAAAGAAAAAAAAGAATGTGCCATTTTAAACCGAGTTTCAGTAAACAATTGTGGCATTCTGACGTATATTTAAAGACATCTGTTTAACGTAAAATGCAACAACATTATGATAAGTGCTAGAAGTACCCAGTAATTTAATAAGTGACGCAGGTCCTATTAGCAGACACATTTCGAAGTATAAAGAGAGTATTTCAGTGCTGTTTGGACGCGGATGGTGGCCACCACTTAAAGTTGCAATATGCCAACACGACGGAATGCGAAATTTGTTTGAGCTTGTTTGAGTAATAATTCTTTTATTGTATCACAAGAGAATGCGCCGTTAATGGAGTGGGCGTCCCTGACATGTTTATCAACGCTTCTAGGAAGAGAATTGCTTTTGCTGCTTTTGTGCACTTTGATTTGAAGGTTTTGAAGAGCAATAAAAAAAAAGTTGACGACTGACTACACAGAATTTTCACAGAGAAAGGCCGGCGAAATAATTTATGTCTCTTGTGACATTAGTCATACGCAACCTTAGAGTTCTTATTTGTCAGTACTAATACTACATTTTTTAGATATAAAATGCAATTATTACAATTCGAGTGAATATGTATGATCAAAATTGCATTGAAACACGATTTTTTAATAATGGTCACATATAACTAATGCAAAATCTGTTTCACATGAATGGATTTACTTGAGCTTGACAACTTTAAATAATTTTGAAATAAAATACAATTTAAAAACAGTGGTATGATGACTCATATATAAAAAGTTTAAAAAACAAGAAAGAAAAAAAGGAAAGAAAGAGAATAAGCAAAACAGAGTATTTAGCGTTTTATAAATGGAATTTTAAGAATTTTTAGAGATGTCTTTCTTAGATAAAATTATAAAATCGAAAAGAGAAATGTTTTGACATAAAGACATGCATGATAAATTTAGTCTGACAAATAGTTTGCTTACATATCTGGCTTTTACATATCTTTAAAATTACTTTAAAAGAAAGGCACAGTGAGAAGTAATACATAGACATCAAGACATTGTTGGCCAGTCACGAGTATTACTTGTATTTAAGAATGCTCAACTTTTAAGCTATTTTTCAACTCCTATTCTTGACTAGTAATCTTCGCAGATAATTTAACAAAAATACTTTTGCAGACTGACTTATATGAAGGTTTTGTAGTAATAGGTAATAGTATTTAGAGGTAAGTAATTGGTAACAACATTAGAACGTAACATTATCGAAAAATCCATGTAGTTTTTGATATATTCTGTATAAATTTGATTATATAGATGTTTAAGTCTGTACTCTGAAAAATATTAATTTCATGCGATTCAATATTTATTTGAGTTTGAACGTAAGATAGTATATCAATACAAAAACCCTTAACGGGTTAAAAGTTTGTGACGCAGCACTTTATCTTATGCTCTAAGAATTTTAAATATGGAACTTAAAAATAATGATATCAAATTTTGAGTGACGCTATGCTATTAATTATAATCTCTCTATATATTATTTATTTCATCTTTTTATTTTTTTATAATCGCATGTGCAAAAATTATGTTCAATTTAAAAAAAACGTATAAAAGTTTATTCATTGATGCTTTAACATTTACACCTCTCATAAATTCCAAGTATGAGTTTTAAAAGATATGATATCAAAATTTTAGTGACGCTTTGATGTGGCTTTAAACGATTTGTTTTAAAATTAAATTTAAATTATTTTTGTTTTGGCTAAGATATATTCACACATCTAAATAATAGTTTTAATTTTCCAATATACTTTAAATATGTCACTTTCACTGAATTTATATGATGCATTTAAATGTATTTATTTGAATAAATTGATTTATCCTTTGTCCAATGCTATTAAAAATTTAAAATAAGATTTACGTAAATAATTTTTTTGCCTCATAGTATCCATTTGAATACATTTCACTTAGTTTGGATACAATGACGCAAAAAAATTATTTACGTAAATCTTATTTTAAATTTTTAATAGCATTGGACAAAGGATAAATCAATTTATTCAAATAAATGCATTTAAATGCATCATATAAATTCAGTGAAAGTGACATATTTAAAGTATATTGGAAAATTAAAACTATTATTTAGATGTGTGAATATATCTTAGCCAAAACAAAAATAATTTAAATTTAATTTTAAAACAAATCGTTTAAAGCCACATCAAAGCGTCACTAAAATTTTGATATCATATCTTTTAAAACTCATACTTGGAATTTATGAGAGGTGTAAATGTTAAAGCATCAATGAATAAACTTTTATACGTTTTTTTTAAATTGAACATAATTTTTGCACATGCGATTATAAAAAAATAAAAAGATGAAATAAATAATATATAGAGAGATTATAATTAATAGCATAGCGTCACTCAAAATTTGATATCATTATTTTTAAGTTCCATATTTAAAATTCTTAGAGCATAAGATAAAGTGCTGCGTCACAAACTTTTAACCCGTTAAGGGTTTTTGTATTGATATCATTACTTTTTTGAGGTTATTAAAAAAATAAATAAAACAATAAACACACACAAAAAAAATTAAAGACCAATACAAGGAATTCATAGTAAGGATTTCCATTCACCTTCAATCTCTCCCCCCTTCCCTCCCCGCACAAAAGGATGACCATGCTTCAATTTTAAAGAGCACCGTGCAATGAGATTTTTATAAGAACGCTTTGGTAAGATATGGAAGTAATGTACAACATGCATGTTTAGAGGGTATTTCTGTTGGTTTGTTTCAGAGATATAAAAAGCTATGTTACATTTTACTATATAAAAAATTTACTTTGTTAAGAAAAATAGCAAGAAATATTACTCTTTAAACCTTTATATATATATAACAATCATCGCTCACTTGTAAAAGTAATTACATACATTTATATTAAATCCAAAACTACAAATTTCTGCTTCTCCCTTTTCTCATTCCTAGTGCAAAAAAAAAATTAAACATTCTTTAATTTTATATAAAATAATCTTTCACCATCCCTATTTAAAATTCTTTATTAACAATAATAATAAATCATATAAAATAATCCCCTGAGCTCCGAAGATTCCACTTCTGCTTTTGGACCCACCTCTCCAGCTTACCTAAATAATAAAATCTTTCAAAATTTAGTTTGACAAAAAAAATCTGCAACATTTGTTGCTCACTAACATAAATAAATAAATAAGCATTAACTTCCCTAATGTACAGTCATGGAAAAAAAAAAGTAAGCACCCCCTACTAACTCCTCATAGTCCAAGAGCTGTTAAACATTTTAGGGAAGGTATTTGAGGCACCCTGAAAATTTGTGCAACACTTCTTTTGTAATGGCTGAATACAAAATCGAATGTCTGGCTGAAGGATCGTGGCCCAAAAACTGTGCCAGACACGTGTCAAGTGCCATTTTTTGACTACCCCCCAAAAAAAGGTTTGAGGCACGCTGAGATTGAGACAGAATAATATTTATACTTAGAAAAAAATATTTTGAAAACGACAGACACTTTAGTCGGCCCAAAAACTGTGCCAGACACGTGTCAAGTGCCATTTTTTGACTACCCAAAAAAGGTATTTGAGGCACGCTGAGATTGAGGCAGAATAACATTTATGCTTAGAAAAAAATATTTTGAAAATGACAGACACTTTCGTCGGCACAAAAACTGTGCCAGACACGTGTCTAGCACAGTTTTTGGGCCATGATCCTTCAGCCAGACATTCGATTTTGTATTCAGCCATTACAAAAGAAGTGTTGCACAAATTTTCAGGGTGCCTCAAATACCCACTCAAAAATGTTCAACAGCTCTCCTACTATCAACAAATTACCGTAGAAGAAAGTTACTGGTACCGAACGATTGGAAATAAAGTCTACTTTTAAATGATGCATATAAAATTTGCTTAAGGGGTAATCTACATATTAAAACGAACCATAACTTTGTTTTTTTCAATAGCAGTACACAATTCTTACAGCATAAATGAATTCTACACCATTTAATTAGCCTAAAAACAAATTTTTATGCAATTCGTACTATAAGTTTCCAAGAAAATAGTTATTTTAAAACAAGCTTATTTTAAGGGCTATATCCAAATTGAAGTTCGGTATTCGATTGTTAACCGAGGGAGCCCCCTTCTTGATCAAGACACCTTAAGCGTCACTCAAGCAGTCAATGAAGCCTGCTAGATTGCAGGACAGCGTAAGACATTTCAAAATATCTAGTCACTTCTATCATAGACGGCCCCTTAAACCATCATTTTGCCGTTTTTAAGCACAATTTGAAAACTATTGGGAAAAAAATGTGAAATTTTGAATTTCCATAAAGCAGGACTTAATAAATCTAAATCCATCAAAAAAATTGTAGGTTGCAATTCATAATTTTTTCGAATATTAATTTCATAATTCATATCATAAAATTATAAAAATTGCAAATTCAACGTATTTATGTTTAAGTATATTAGTATTACTGCTACACAAAAAATTAGCACATTAGGAGCATAATTTCAGGAGATATGAATAAAAATATGAAAATGTAATTCAACCTTAGAAACACTATATTTTGAATGTTTATAATTCATAAACTTATTATTCAAATGACTTGAAATTTGGTGCCTAGGCATAGTTTGAACCGAAGATTTGAAATATCTCGTTAAAATTGGGTATTGCCATTGAAGAAAATGAAGTTTGGATTTGTTTTAATATGTAGATGGCCCCCTAAGCAAATTTTATATACATCATTTAAAAATAGACTTTATTTTTAATCGTTCGGTACCAATAACTTTCGTCCACGATAATAATTTATTAAGGAGTTAGTAGAGGGTGTTTACTTTTTTCTTTTCCGCGACTGTACATTTCACCTTTTCTGCCTCCCCTACTCCCCAGCATTAAAATAATTTAAATCTTTATTTTTATACAGAAAATTCTTCTATATAAATTATCCTCCTATTCCTCAAAATTACCACTTTCCCACTCCAGCCTAGAGATTTCAATCTTTAAAGCTTTTGAGAAAAACGGATCTGCAAAGTCTGTTGCTTAATAATAAAAAATATACGTATAACCATGTACACTTTAAATTATTTTTCACACAATCAATTGATGTCATGATAATAGTTGTTCTGAGCGAATAATGTGTTGGCTGGGCTGTCGTACAGATAGCTCAATTGGAAGAGTACTGGCAATTAAAGCCAAGGGTTATTAAAGTTCACTGTAATTCTGTTAGAAAAATTTGTGAGTCTAACAGTTTTTGGGGTGAATCCACACGCTCCTCACTAATTCATATACTATAAACGCAAACTGCGCGATGCCTCATCACAACAATAAAAGAATAATTAAAGGCCTTACCTTCTATGTATAGATATCCGTTTTTCAGCTCGCGGTTAGTCAGGGCGTCTAAGAATTATGGAGTATCCCGTATCATCATATATTCGTATATCTTTACTCCTTCAGGTCTCAGTGCATCAGGCTTAAAATAGGAATCATGTAACAGACGGTTTATTGTGTCTGTACTCCATTGAAACTACTCATATTGTAGGAAAGGGAAAAGGAGAAGTTTAATTAGAGATACTAAGAAAGCAGTGGCGTACCCAGGATTTTATTTCGGGGGGGGCTGACTTAAATTTTCATAATGTTCTAAATCTTACGAAACACGTTGCATTGTGTTATAAACAGAAATCATTTTTGTCAATAAGGCCGTAGCCAGAGGAGGGGGGGGGGGGGGTGCAAGGGTGACTTTGTTCCGAATTTTCCGAAAATTTGGACTTAAAAAATTATCGCGATTTTTGACAAATGGTCGCCGAAAAAAATCAATTTCGTCAATCGTTCGCAAAAAAAATCTCCAATTTCTTTAAAGGATCAAGGAAAAAACCGGAATTATGTCATACGGCCGCAGATAAAATGCGAAGTTTGCCAAAGGATCGCGAAAAAAAAGTCAAATTTCGTCAAATGATAGCGGAGAAAACGTGAATTTCGTCAAATTATTCTAGAGGAAACGCTAATTTCGTCAAAATGAGCACAGAAAAAACCCGAATTTCATCAGAAGGCCGCAGAAAAAACGTGAATTTCATCAAAAGTTCGCGGAAAAAACGCGAATTTTGAAAAAAAGATCGCTAAAAACACGCATTCCGTCAAAGGGCTGCGAAAAAGAAGCTAATTTCGTAAAGGATCGCAAAAAACGCGAATTTCGTCAAAGGGACACGGGAAAACGTGAATTTCGTCAAAAGGCCACAGAAAAACGCAAATTTCATCAAAAAGACGAGAAAAAACGCGAATTTCGACAAAAAGCCGCGAAAAAACGCAAATTTCGAGGAAGGATTGCGCAAAAACGTGAATTTTGTCAAATGACCACAAAAAAAACGCGAATTTCGTCAAAGGACCACAGAAAACTGCAAATTTCGACAAAGCATCGCTAAAAAAACACGCATTCCGTCAAAGGGAAGCTGAAAAAACACGAATTTCGTCAAAGGGACACAAAAAAACGTGAATTTCGTCAAAAGGCCGCAGAAAAACGCAAATTTCATCAAAAAAGGCGGAAAAAACGCAAATTTCGTCAGAGAGCCGCGGAAAAAACGCAAATTTCGACGAAGGATTGCATTTAAAAAACACGAATTTCGGCAAATGACCACAGAAAAAAACGCGAATTTCGACGAAGGATTGCGTAAAAAAACGTGAATTTCTACAAATGACCTCAGAAAAAACGTAAATTTCCTCAAAGGGCCGCAGAAAAAACGCAAATTTCCTCAAAGGACTGCAGAAAAAACGCAAATTTTGGCAAAGGATTGCTAAAAAAGTATGCATTCCGTCAAAGGGAAGCGGAAAAAACGCGAATTTCGTTAAAGGATCGCAAAAAAAAAAAGCATGGTCACAAAGAAGGGCCACAGAGAAACGTGACTTTCGGCAAAAGACTGCGGAAAGAAGCGAATTTCGTCAAACAGCAGCGAAAAAACAAAAAAACACGACCATTTCCATAAAAAAGCGAATTTCGTCAATGAGCCGCGAAATTTATCAAAAAGACGAGAAAAAAGCGAATTTCGTCAAAAAAGCCACGAAAAAAACGCAAATTTCGACGAAGGGTTTCGTAAAAAACGCGAATTCCGGCAAAAGTTCACGAAAAAAACTCGAATTTCATCAAAAACTCGCGGAAAAAACGCGAATTTTGACAAAGGATCACGAAAAAAAAAACGCGAATTTCGTCAAAGGGTCGCGGAAAAAAGCTAATTTTGTCAAAAGTTCGGGGAAAATGCAAATTTCGTCAAAGCGTCGTGATAAAAACCTGTATTTCATCAAAGGATCGCGTTAAAAACACATACAAATATCTGTGTTTATTATTATATGTATAGTTTTTAAACTGAAATAATATGCTGAACTTTTTAGAAATCTGGTTAACCCGAATCCACTCAGCCTGAAATTGACCTGAATATAAACAGAGTTAACCCAAACTACAACAAAAATAATTAGCAGCAGGAAGGGATTACCTCTCCTTTCCCCCTCTGCTGTAACCTTTCAGAAAATTTGCTGAGAATTTCAGATTTTTTTTTTAAACTCAGACTCAAATCTGGGGGGAAGGGGGGAGGGCACGGGTCCGATCCTGAGACCGTCCCACGTCGAAATCTGTTGAAAAGTGTTACTGGTTTTTTTTTTATTTACTTTCATTTAAAAGAAAGTCATTATAACATAAAATCTATAAAATTGTTCTTCCAATCCCCGAAACTAAATTCTGGCTACGGTTCTTGTTTAACAATAAATTAATATTGTAACAAACACAAAATATTTTTTGTATACACAAAATATTTTCATACACATATATAAAATAAAGACTTTGTTTATTATCTGTGCATTGCACAAGTAATAAGAAGGACTTTAAACCGTTCCAGATGAAAAATACTAGCTGCAAAGTTAAGACAGAATAGGAAGATAAGTGGGGGGAGGGGACATTACCGAACTCCAAAGATGTCTTTGCAGTCAAACAAGAAGTCACTGTGTATCTTACAGATACGAGGAAGTAATCGAGTGTTAAAAACAAAAGTTAATGAATATCATTCACAGTCAGCTCTTCCGCACATATATAGTGTGCCTGACTTCCGACTTACCAAAATTCTGAAGGGATTAGCTAAGGTGTCATTATGCACTAATATGGGACTAGCAAGAAAGACAAGTGCGATGCATGACAAATATATATATAATTGAATTGATCTAAAAAGTAAGAAGTAAACTTTTTTTACCATTTAATCTGACCGTTTTGGCAGGTAAAAGAGGTTTAGTCCCTTCAACCCTCCGCACCCCCATATTTCGGTGTGGCATGGAGATGCGACTGAAAAATGAAAGTTAATAAGCTACTTTTACAGTCAACTCTTCCGCACCGGATTTCAGATTTAGACGAAATCGACTTGAGATTAGCTGTGGTGTTACTGTGCATTAACATACCCCTGCATTGACAATCTTGGCGCCCGCCGACTATGGGAAAAATTAAAAAAATCCTTAAATTAACCTACTTTTAGATTTGTCGAATTTATTTGTAGGTCTCTTGAACTCAGTATATATGTTTTCATTTATTGAGTAAAACAGTGATTTCAGTCATTTGAAAATGAATTTTGTGCTCTCAAGTAAATTTGGTCGCAGGATTGAGGAGGATATTGGATTAACAGGAAAAACAAATTCGTGGCATGCCAGAAAATAAAACAAATTTATCTGAAAAAGAAGGAATATCAGCCCTTTTTTCATTTCACTGCGATCTCTTCACAGGTGGAATGGAGCTGCAACGTCATAACCCCCGTCCCCATCGAATCCTTTGGTGTATGCTGGGGCATCACTGTGCACTAATATATGGGACTAACCAGAATAGCTGCGTCGCAGAAAAAAATTAAAAATTAATCTCAAAAGAAAGAAAAAAAACGAATTTTTTTTTCATTTCATATTTGATTATTTCGGAAGAGTAAGTAACCCCATCAGCCCCTTCCCCTCATTGGGTATACTGTGGTGTAACTGTGCGTTGATATGAGACTAGCCAGAACGTGTAGTTCGTTGTATTGCAGAAAACAAGTGCATTACAAATTCATCTCGAACAAAAAGAAAAATATTACCCTTTTTTCATTTCATTTTCGACTATTTTGGGAAGGGGCTGTAACCCATCACCCCCTTTCTACTTCTTTCGGTATAATGTGGTGTCACTGTGCACTAATATGGAATTAAATAGAAGAGAGTGTCTAGTCTGTTGAATAATAGGAGAAAAAAAAATACAAATTTATCTCAAACAGAAAGAAAAAAAAGCAATATTGTTTTTTTTCATTTCCGGCTATTTCGGGAGGAGGGGGCTGTAATTCCATCAGCCCCCTCCCCATCTTTGGGTATGCTGTGATGTCAATGTGGACTAATATGGTGTTAACGAGAATGGCTATTTCGCTGTAAGGCAGAAGAAAAATTACAAATTTATCTCAAACAAGAAGAAAAAAAATAGCCTTTTTTTGAATTTCATTTTCAACTATTTAGGAAAGGGACACCCCATTAACCCCTTTCACCTCTTTGGGTATAATGTGGTATCACTGTGCACTAGTATGGAACTAAAGAGAAGAGAGCAGCTAGTCTGTTGAATGATAGAGGAAAAATAGAAATTTATCTCAAACAAAAAGGAAAATATCAGAACTTTTTCATTTCATGTTCGAATTTTTGGGAGAGGGCTGTAACTCCATTAACCCCCTTCTATCTTTTCGGGTATAATGTGATGTCACTGTACACTAATATGGAACTACAGCGAAGGGAGCGGCTAGTCTGTTAAATGATAGGGGAGAAAATGCAAATTTATCTCAAATAGACAGAAAAAAATCAGCTCTACTTTTTCATTTCATTTTCGACTATTTCCAGAGGAGGAAGTTGTAATTCCATCAGCCCCCTCCCATCTTAGGGTATGCTGTGATGTCAATGTGGACTAATATGGTGTTAACGAGAATGGCTATTTTACTGTATGACAGAAGAAAAAATACAGATTTATCATTAAAAAGTAAAGAAAAAATTTTTTTATTTAATTTTTCGCGATTTCTGGTTGGGGGGGGGGGGGGCTGTAACCCCATCAACCCCCTTTCTCTTCTTTGGTGTCAATATGGACTAATATGGAACTAAAGCGAAGGAAGCGCATAGTCTGTTGAACGATAGGGGAAAAATGCAAATTTATCTTGAACAGACAGAAAAAATTCAGCACTATTTTTTCATTTCATTTTCGACCATTTCGAGAGGAGGGGGCTGAAATTCCATCAGCCCCCTGACTAATATAACCTGGACTAATATGGTGTTAACGAGAATGGCTATTTTGCTGTATGGCAGAAGAAAAAATTACAGATTTATCTTTAAAAAGTAAGAAAAAAACACTTTTTCATTTAATTTTTTAACTATTTCGGGAGGAGTAGGGGGGGCTATAACCCCGTCAGCCCCCCTTTCTCTTCTTTGTTGTCAATGTGGACTAATATGGGACTAATGAGAATGGTTTGTCCGCTGTATAATGGAAAAAAATTTCCATAAAAGAAAGACGAAAAATCAGCACCTTTCTATATCACTTTCGAAAATTTCGGGGGGGGGCTGTAGCCCCATCAGCCCCCCCCTCCTTGGGTACGCCACTGTAAGAAAGAGATTACATTTTGTACGTCTTCACTTGTGTGAGGACGTTTTTAAAAGTGAATATTACATATGTTTTTCCGCGCGTGTTACATCATTAAAATTGATAACCATATGGATGTATTTTCGGCACTTTGAGGTAATCAACCAATTATACATAATTGGATATTTATGAAAGTTACAAGGAAGTAAAGTCTGATAAAATAGTGTTCAGTGTAACAGTCAATTATAATGTTTATAAGTTTATAACGCGAACCAGAATAGAACATAAGTGCTTGCGAGTCTGGTTTAAAACATATCTCACATAAGGCGAAGAAAGATGAAGAGATGCAGTTTCTGTGCATATTACATCTGTCGACTACTAAGTGTTTCTTTTTCGCTATGAACTCTAATGATGTTTTTCTGCAGTAGAAAGAGGGAGAAAATGGGTATCCAAAACTCTTGATAAGGGGATTATATGAATATATCTTCTATCAAGTTCCCCCTTAAGCCCCTAATCAAGATTGATCTGTAATTTTAATTTGTCTCTGTTCTCTTGAAATTCAGGCTTGGGTTCTGGCTTCGTCAAAATGTCTGCCAGCATAGATTTGCTCGGACAATAACGTAATTCTATGGTACCATTTTCTTTCATATACTTAATCATGTGATATTTTAGATCGATGTGTTTTGTCTTGTTGGTGTATTTTTCAGATTCTATCATTTTTATGCAGGATATGTTATCTTCATATACAATTACGGGTAGGTTTTGTGGTAAATTCAAATCTTGTAAAAGTTTTATTATCCACACAAGTTCTTGTGCAGCGTTTGCTGCGGCTACGTATTCAGCTTCTGCTGACGATTGCGCAATGCAAGTTTGGCGTTTGGTTATCCATTGTATCGGATTTTTCCCAAGAAGGAATAAATTCCCTGATGTTGATCTTCGTGTTTGCGTATCACCGGCCCAATCGGCATCGGTGTACACTTCCAAAATTGGTGTACATTCAGTGCTGATTATGAGATTTAGGTCCTTTGTGTGGTAGAGGTACCTGATCAGTCGTTTAACACCTTTCCAGTCTTTTTCCGACGGATTTTCGTTCTTTCTGCTAAGAACATTTACAGCCAGTAGTATGCCTGGCCTAGTTATAGTTGCAATGTATAATAACGCGCCTATCGCTTTACAATAATTTATGTTGTTTGGCATTGGATCTTTATCCTTTTCTGATCTTAAGAAGCCCGTTTCCATGGGTGTTCCGTAAGGTTTTGATTCCTCTAAGTTAAACCTTTTAACGATTTCCATTATTTTTGTTGTTTGGTTAAGGTTAAAGCCGTTATGTGTTTTCTTAATTTTTATCCCAAGATAATTACTAATTTCCCCCAAATCTTCAAGTGTATATTGTGTTTTTAACTTATTTATTACTTCTTCAATTTGCGCATTGTTTCCCGCTATGAGAATGTCATCTACGTACACAACTACGTAGACTATATTTTCCCCCTGTCCTTGTGTAAATAGGCAGGTGTCTGCCTTGCTTTGCATAAAATTTAGTTCTCTAAGAGATTCAGTAATTTTTGTGTACCAGGCCCGGGCTGCCTGTTTAAGCCCGTATATGGCCTTTCGGAGTTTACAGACTTTATCGGGTTCGTTTGTGTTCACGTACCCTTCCGGTTGTGACATGTATACCTCTTCTTCTAGGTCTCCGTGCAGGAACGCGGTTTTTATGTCGATGTGCCTGACACTAATGTTATGATAGGCTGCGGCAGTGAGGAAACATCTTAAGGTGGTGTGGGATACTACTGGGGCGTAAGTCTCGTCAAAGTCGACCCCGTATTTTTGTTTAAATCCCTGAGCTACTAATCTCGCCTTGTAACGCTTTACTTTCCCAGATTCATCATATTTAGCCTTGTAGGTCCATTTGGATCCAATTACTTTGGCTCCCTGTGGTGGTTTTACCAAAGACCATGTTTCATTTTTCATAAGCGAGTTTATTTCGTCGCGTGTCGCTTCAATCCAATTCATTTTTTCTTGTGGGTTTTCAATGTTTAGCATGTCGTGCCAACCTTTCGGTTCATATACCGGATCATGCCGGACTGCATAGGCAAACCTGTCCGGTGGCACGCCTCTATTATGCCTTTCAGATCTTCTCAATTGTTGTGTATGTTGAGACGCGGATGGTTTATCTGAAGAATTTTGGTTTTGTGTTAGATCAAATTCGATTACGCTTGTGTCAGTCTGTCGTGTGTGTTTGTTTGTTTCTGACATTAACTCATTCGTGTTTGAACTTTCATCAGCATTTATATTACCCATGTTATTTTCCGCGAATTTTACGGTTCTAGCTAAAATGACTCTTTCGTCACTAGTAAATATTCTGTACGCTTTCGATCGGTTGTCGTAACCTACGAAAATGCCTTTCTCTGCTTTATCATCTAATTTGCCGCGTTTTGATTTGTGGATGTATGCGTACGCAGTACAGCCGAATACTTTAAGATATCTTAAATTTGGTTTTCTGTTTAGCCAAAGCTCATATGGCGTAGTGCTAATAGATTTGGAAGGCAAGCGATTCTGCAAATGATTTGCGGTGCAGATTGCTTCTCCCCATAATTTATGTGGGAGGTTAGCTTCGCTTAACATGCTTCTAGTCATGTCTAACAGTGTCCTGTTTTTCCTCTCAGCAATGCCATTTTGACTTGGACAGTATGGTACGGTGAGCTGGTGTTCGATTCCGTTACATTTAAGATAGTTTTCTAATTCATCGTTGACATATTCCCCGCCATTGTCGGATCTGATGGCGGTTGGGAATTTTCCAAACTTATTTTTGACGGTTGAGATGTATTCCCTCAATTTTTCATATGCTTCGCTCTTTTTCGACATTAAGTAGATAACACAAAATTTGGAATAGTCGTCAATGAATGTTATGAAGTACCGCTTTCCCCCTATGGTGGGTGTATTTATCGGACCACATACGTCACTGTGGATTAATTCTAGCCTTTTCGTGGCTCTATGTGCACCCGATTTGGGAAATGGGGCGTCGTTGTTTTTGGACTTTATGCATACCTCACATTCTTTGTCGTGTCGGCAATTGTTTATGGTAATTCCGTTCACTAGTTGTTTTTGTACAATGGTTTTAATTGTTTCGTAGCTTCTGTGGCCTAACCGCCTGTGCCACAACTCAATACATTTTGTGTTTGAACACTTATGCGTAATGTTTACATGATTGCTTTCAAATTGATTATCATTGTTTACTTGTACTTCATATAAATTGTTCTTTAATCTACCTTGAAGAATTACTTCATCGTTATGTATAATGTCGCATGTATCTTTTTCAAATTTAACTTGACATCCGTTTTTCGTTGCCCTGCTTACTGACAGCAGGTTAGTTTCGATTTCAGGCACAAACAGTACGTCACGAAGTATAATCTGCCTGTTGTTTTTTCCTGTGTGAATTACAATTTCCCCTGAGCCATATGAAATTAGTTTATTGCCATTCGCGACTGTTACGTTAGTTTCTGTGTCGCTAGTCATATTTGAAAACATTTCTTTGGAGTTGGCAATATGGCTAGAGCTTCCGCTATCGATAATAAAAGTTTGTTTATTTGCGGGTCGTTCAATTAACAACGCAACATTTTTATTTTCATTTCCTATCTGTCTTGTATCTTGCGGTTTCGCGGTTTTGGCCGGGGCATTTTCTTCAAAACATAGAGAGGTGGTGTGATTTTTATTTTTGTAAAATTTATTATTTTGTACTGGATTATTATTATTTTTCCGTTTCAGGAACCAACAATCGTTGTACGAATGGTTCTTCATTTTGCAATAGGAACAAAATTTGTTACCTCTCTTGCGGTCTGTGTTAACTAATTTTTCTCGAGCCTTGTATGCTTTAGTACTATGTTCCGAGTTTTCGGAATTTTCAACTCTACGAGTATACTCATCAAATAATTTGCTTTTAATAAAGCTGGGCGTCAATTCATCTTCATTTCTCGACTCTAACGCCGTAATCAATGTGTCATATGACGGCGGTAATGAGCACAAAAAGAGTGCAGATATATGAGAGTCGGTAACATTTTCTCCGATCGCAGCTAATTTGTCGATAAGTTCCATTAATTTCGTGATGTGTGCGATTAAGTTCCCTCCTTCGTTTAGCTTTGTGCTATACAATTTTCGAAGGAGGTGCAATATGCTTGAGAGATTGGACCGTTCGTGAATATTTTTCAAAGTGTCCCAAGTCTCTCGAGCCGTGTTTAAATGTTTGATGTTAATTATCTGCCCATCTTCAATACTGAGATTGATTAGTGCCCGTGCTTTCCTGTCTTTCTTATTCCAATTTTCAGTCAAAGGGTCTGGAGCTTGATCGGTAATGACATCAAATAGCTCCTCTCTAATTAAAAGCATTTCTAATTTAAACCGCCAACAAGAATAGTTATTGGCGTTAAGTTTTTCAATGGCTGCACTATCTTTTGCGTAAGCCATAATTTTTCTTTCCTTTAAGTCAATTAGATACTTTTTCCTTCACCTGACTACCGGATTTATTTATCTGGCTTAATTTGCCTAAATGGATATCTATATTTGTTTAATTTACTAAATGAGACATTAAATCAGTCTCATAATCAAAATATGTTAGAAAAATTTGTGAGTCTAACAGTTTTTGGGGTGAATCCACACGCTCCTCACTAATTCATATACTATAAACGCAAACTGCGCGATGCCTCATCACAACAATAAAAGAATAATTAAAGGCCTTACCTTCTATGTATAGATATCCGTTTTTCAGCTCGCGGTTAGTCAGGGCGTCTAAGAATTATGGAGTATCCCGTATCATCATATATTCGTATATCTTTACTCCTTCAGGTCTCAGTGCATCAGGCTTAAAATAGGAATCATGTAACAGACGGTTTATTGTGTCTGTACTCCATTGAAACTACTCATATTGTAGGAAAGGGAAAAGGAGAAGTTTAATTAGAGATACTAAGAAAGAGATTACATTTTGTACGTCTTCACTTGTGTGAGGACGTTTTTAAAAGTGAATATTACATATGTTTTTCCGCGCGTGTTACATCATTAAAATTGATAACCATATGGATGTATTTTCGGCACTTTGAGGTAATCAACCAATTATACATAATTGGATATTTATGAAAGTTACAAGGAAGTAAAGTCTGATAAAATAGTGTTCAGTGTAACAGTCAATTATAATGTTTATAAGTTTATAACGCGAACCAGAATAGAACATAAGTGCTTGCGAGTCTGGTTTAAAACATATCTCACATAAGGCGAAGAAAGATGAAGAGATGCAGTTTCTGTGCATATTACATCTGTCGACTACTAAGTGTTTCTTTTTCGCTATGAACTCTAATGATGTTTTTCTGCAGTAGAAAGAGGGAGAAAATGGGTATCCAAAACTCTTGATAAGGGGATTATATGAATATATCTTCTATCAAATTCAAAATATTTAACCCCTTCGCGACAAGAGCCCTTTGTTTAATTTTTAACCTTTTACTACAGGTTTTTAAAAGCAGAAAATTTTCTGTAATTGAATCACAGAAATGCTCCGATTAAAGAAGGTAAACTTTACAATTAAAAATAAGTGGTGAGAATAATGAAGGATTCTGAACACTTTAAGTGGCTAAGTATACCGGTCGCTCATCCCCAAGGGCTTAAAGATGCTTTTTTGCTATTATAACTTTTAGGATTTACAATATAAAAAAATCTTAATCACTTCTGAGGTAAATAAAGACAGTGGAAAAAAATCAAGATGGCAATGTTTGGATTGGTAAATTCTAAGCTGAGCAATTTGAGCTACAAAATGAAAAAATTATAAAGTTGTAATAATGCCCTCTTCAGAGCAGTCACAGATACTAAATCTTTAAGGTTTTTGATGAGTGAACTTGAACTACAGATGAATATAGTAGAAGATCTTTATAAAGCACACCTTGGGATGAGAAGTTGTGTGTATTATTGAATTTTGCATTATTTAGATCATATTTCATACATCATTAAATTTACCTCGTATACATGCTTTGAATTACATTCCTTGGAACCAGAAATTGTGCAAATTATAAAATTTTACATAATAGGTACAGATCACACACTATTAAATTACCTTAAAGCATGATCCAGATATGCATGGGCAAATACAGTCGGACCTCGTTTTCCCGACACGCGGTTTTCACGTCACTCCGTTTATCACGTCAGTTTTTCAAAGTCCCGATTTTCTGTATATGATTTTAATGTAAATAAACTCCGGATTTTACGTCGTTGAATAATTTTCAACTCCGGATATCCCGACGGATTTTCTTGTGGCCACACAGCGTTTTTCATCCGACTAAAACGGAAGCATTGCATTGCATTGAAACGTTCAGTAGTTATCTAACATACATTTCTGAAACAACGGATATTGATTACAATTCATTGCATAATATCGAAAAAATAATTGTAGGATCTAGCTAAAGCAAACCTTAATTCATCGATATTTCATGTAACAATAAAAAAATCAGTCATCATAAATCTGATTTTTATCCTTTTCAATTTTCTTTTTTGTGTTTATTTTGTTTAACAGTAATGTTGTATTGCTTAAAACTGCAATAACAGTTATGAATTTAAAATTGTCTTAAATTAATTAAAAATACAGCTTTTTATAAACCTATTTTTCTCTAACTCCGGTTATCGCGACACACCGCTTATGACGACACTTTTTTCTGGACATTAGAGTGTCGGGATAACGAGGTTCGACTGTAATTATAAACAGTGGTAGCTCGTTACTGACAGTTTTGGGGACACTAAATGCATTGTTGGCAAATTTATTCCTTTTTCACTATTTTTAATAATAATGAAATCTTTGCCTTATTTTTGGCAGAACTTTCTTCCATTAAATAAGGCAAAAATTTAGTAAAAAAAAAACTTTTGGAAGGCATGCATTTTAGTGCTGCAAGAAAAACCTGTCATGAGTTACTACTGATTATAACACCCATTTACAAAAAAAATTAATATAATAACATTGTTTTCATTACTCCAAAATAATGTGTTAAAGACGATAATGCATCAAATTTAGTGTTCCAAGAAATAGCAATATTTGTGAAATACCTAAGCTTCTTAACTGCAAAATTCATTGTTTACATATGAGAAATACATTACTCTGTGAAATACATTACATTTTCTGCATTAAAATGTTTAAGTGGCAGACTTTTGTGATTGAACAAGAACTGCTTGCAGAGTGCTTTTAATGATTTTAGAATATAAAATTATGGCTCTTAAACTGCTATTAATCCAATACAGTAATAGGGATAAAAAAATCATTAAATAGTTCATTTTAAAAAATTATTTGTATTTTGATCAGATATACCGATTATTACTACCATATGTTATATGTAACATATTTATTAGAAAAGTTACAACTATTTTGATGACGTTTTGGATCCCACCCCCACCTCCCTGACATACTGTTAAATTTCGCGAGGGTTTTTTTTCTTGTGATGTTCCTCGCCCGACCGAGAATGGAGCGGGTTTTTTACAATCAACTGATTAATTTTGTTTTTCTTTTATTGCTACTTTTTTATGTTAGTGTGGTGATCTTTCAAATGCTATTGCACAACGAGGCGATAAATGTGCTACTCTGTAAGTGATACGGCAACCCTCCAGTGTACAGGTGGAATTGATAAAAAGAGTTTTTGTAATCGGAATATGCGGAATGTTATAGAATAGTGGATGGTTTAATGAAAGAAGAATAAAAACTTAATATTTAATTTAAGATGAGAGGCAGATTAATATATTAATTGAAATGGTTACTGGGTAATCACTTTATTAGTTTATACAAAGTCTAATTATCATGACAGCTACAATGCAGCTGCTAATGAAATTTTGTGAAACCAATCTTTTCTAAATAGTAACATGTTCTGAATTGTTCTTATTTACAATAATACTTCATTACCACAAATACCATATAAGGGAGCTGGCTACTTTTATATTTTTTAAAAGTAAATTATTTAAAGCTTTCTTTTAAGCATATTAACTTTAAAATTAAATAAAAACAAGTATCTTACTTTTGCAAAAAAGCTGTTTTATCTTATTTATCTATAAACTTTAATTACTAAATAAGGAAAAGTATCATGATGAAAATTTTTACTTTTGGGAGCTCAAAACAACCAGTCAAGATAAAATGGTTCATTTTGAGCTAATCGTGATAATTTAAGTATATAAAGTAGAATTTACTATCAGTCAAAAATATGTCCAAGACTGAAATCAGTCCTGAGACTGAAGGTCTTGCACCCATGGCTGTAATCAGCCTAAAAGAAATGCTTCAGGTTTTTTTTTTTTTTTTTTTCTGTTTTTCTTTTGTTACAGAGATAAACGGAAATAAGAATTTTTTTTCCCCTTTAGGTTTAATTTTATAAAAATAAAATACTACGATGCTTTAATTTTTGAAGCTGAAAAGAGTTATATATAAAAAAAATAAATAAATAAACGAAAGATACCCATATTTCGAAAAAGATGTCATTTTAAGTCAATTTTCGTTTATAATGTTATTAGAAACGATTCGCAAATGAATCATTTTATAAACGGGATTGGAAATCTTAATTTTGATTTCTTCATACCTTTTATTTAAATTGTGCGTTCTTTAAAAATGAAAGATTTTGTTTAATTTCTTTAAAAGAAGACTCAAAACACAAAATTAAATTAGTAATCTATCTGTATTACACTCACGTATCACAAGAAATACCTATGCCACACATGAACGTTATTTTGTAAGGAAAACAGTTATGAGTATTGTTGAAAATAAAAACAATTCAGAACATTATACTAATTAGAAAGGATCGGTTGCAAAAAATGCTGTCTGGATAATTAGAAATTGTACTCACTTTCTCCCCTTGGAATACCATTTCAAAATCTTTGATATTTCTTATTTCTTCAGTCAACTTCGCGTATCGCGTAGTGATACATGGCGAAGTCTTATGGCGAACGCGATGAATTTTCATTTCGATACGAGAATTTGCGATAAATATCGAATTTCGATATGAGAATTTTTTTTTAAATGTGAAATATTTTCTCCTTAAAAAATGTTTACTTACTATGAATAACAATGAAATAAAATACATATAATTACAAAATACTGTTCCATTTTAAAAAATCAGTCTAAGTATTTTAAAGCACATAATAAACTGTTTTTGTAGTTTAAAAAAATATTTATTGCCAATATTCAGATTTTTAACTGTGACCTTAATCGCGCAAAACCGATGTGCAACGTTCTGTCTGCTAGCCCATAGAATAACATGTAATCCGCGATCCTAAGAAGTCCAATTTTTCATGCGGATTATATAAAAATTAAGAGTTTTCCTAGATACTAGGTTAGTGTTATCCACTTCATCAAAAACAGATTCATTTTATATATTAATGTTTTTAAAAAAATCTAGACAGTTTCGGAGAAAAAAAAAAGACAAATTTACACCATCGAAATTACTTTCAAAATGGGTTTACAGATCTGAAAATATACTGCACGTAGAATTGTAAAAAATTCAGAATAGGATTAGACTGCAGATATAAGACTGTTTTAAAAAAATCAGAACAATAGGACCTATATTTGCTGAGTTATTAATAGGCGGCTTTTCGCATTTTCTTTGATGTCGAGTTAGCTGTATATATGAGTTCCGCCATCTACGAATTCTACCATACGATATGATACGATTTTAGGCTTAAGGCTGCGTCACTCGGAATACTACCGTCTTCCATGATAAATGATAAAATAAATATTTACGAGGTGGAACCCATCGAATTTAGACGAAAGAAAATTGTTAAAGGAGAACAGTTACATTGAATAATAATAAACCGTCAAAATTGATTGCAATAAAAAATCCACCAAACATTGGTTAGTCTGACTCTTAAAACAAATGTAGTACTTTAATCTAAAGTTACCAAAATACTATTTCCTTAAACTTAAACTGTTCCAAATTATTGAAAAATTAAATTTTATTCGTATACGTAATTAGTAAAATATAATCAAGATAAGTAAATATGGTGAAATTATCAGTTACGGCTCTTGTGCAACGTATTATGGAATGAAAAATCAGCAAAATTTTTCACTCTGACACAATCATAGAATTTTTTTTTTGGATAAATCTAAACCTTACGTCCTTTTTTTTTACCATCTCAAAATTTACATACGCACCTCTCATACCCGTATTCACCATTTCAATCTTATACTATAATGCGAGCAAAAAGTGTGTGTGTATGTATATGTGTGTGTGTGTATGTAAATTTTATCTTAAAAACGGCTCTAACGATTTTGACGAAATTTTGTATTTTACCATTTTCGGGCATGATAAGACCATTGGGCTAGGTCACGTGTTCGAGAAAATTCGATTAGTGGGTCAATGTGGGTCATAATGGGTCACGCTCAAGCTAATTATACCTAAAAAAGGGCTCAATCGATTTTGACCAAATTTTATATCCAACCGTTTTTCGGCACGAGAAAACTAGTGGGCTAGGTCACATGTTCGAGAAACTTCAATTAGTGGGTCCTTTTTGGGTCACTATGGGTCAAGCCAATTTTATCTAAAAAACGGCTCTAACGATTTTGACTAAATTTTGTATTCTGTAGTTTTGGATTACGAGAAGACCAATGTGCTAAGTCACATTTCAGAGAAAATTCGATTAGTGGGTCATTTTTGGGTCACCGTGGGTCAAGCAAAGTTTATCTAGAAAATAGCTCTAACGATTTTGACGAAATTTTGTATTTTACCATTTTCGGGCATGAGAATACCATTGGGCTATGTCACGTGTTCGAGAAAATTCGATTAGTGGGTCATTTTGGGTCATAATGGGTCAAAGTCAAGCTAATTATATCTAAAAAACGGCCCAATCGATTGTGACTAAATTTTACATCCAATCGTTTTTCGTCACGAGAAAAATACTGGGCTAAGTCACATGTTCGAGAAACTTCAATTAGTGGTTCATTTTCGGGTCACTATGGGTCAAGCAAATTTTATCTTAAAAACGGCTCTAACGATTTTGACGAAATATTGTATTCTATCGTTTTCGAGCATGAGAATAATACCATTGGGATTGATCGCATGTTCAAGAAAATCCGATAAGGGGGTCATTTTGGGTCACAATGGGTCAGGGTCAAGCTAATTGAATCCAAAAGAACCTAAAACATTTCGACAAAATTTAGTAATGTACCGTTTCCGGCCATGATAAGACCATTGGACTAAGTCACATGTACGAGGAAAATCGATTAGTGGGTCATTTTGGGTCAAATGGGTTAAGGTCAAGCTAATTATATTTAAAAAACGCCTCATTCGAATTTGACTAAATTTTATATCCAATCGTTTTTCGACACGAGAAAACTATTGGGCTAGGTCACATGATCGAGAAATGAAGATTAGTGGGTCATTTTTGGGTCCCTTTGGGTCAAACCAATTTTATCTAAAAAATGGCTCTAATGATTTTGACTAAATTTTGTATTCTGTCGTTTTGGATTACGAGAAGACCAATGGGCTAAGTCACATATTAGAGAAAATTCGGTTAGTGGGTCATTTTTGGTCACTGTGGGTCCAGCAAGATTTATCTAGAAAATAGCTCTAAAGATTTCGAAGAAATTTTGTATTTTACCGTTATCGGACAGGAGAATACCATTGGACTAGGTCACGTGTTCGAGAAAATTCGATTATTGCGTCATTTTGGGTCATAATGGGTCAAGGTCAAGCTAATTATATCTAATATACGGCTCAATCGATTTTGACTAAATTTTATCTCCAACCGTTTGTTGGCACGAGAAAACTATTGGGCTAGGTCTCATGTTCGAGAAATTTCGATTAGTGGGTCATTTTTGGGTCCCTTTGGGTCAAGCCAATTTTAACTAAAAAAGGCTCTAACGATTTTGACTAAATTTTGTGTTCTGTCGTTTTGGATTACGAGAAGACCAATGGGCTAAGTCACATATTACAGAAAATTTGATTAGTGGGCCATTTTTTGGTCACTGTGGGTCAAGCAAAGTTTATCTAGAAAACGGCTCTAACGATTTTGATGAAATTTTATATTTTATCGTTTTCGGGCGCGAGAATACCATTGGGCTTGGTCGCATGTTCAAGAAAATTTGATTAGTGGGTCATTTTGCGTCACAATGGGTCAGGGTCAAGTTAATTGAATCTAAAAAATGTCCCAAAACCTTTTGACAAATTTCTGTAATATACCGTTTTCGGGCATGAGATGACCATTGGGCTAAGTCACAAGTTCGAGAAAAATCTATTAGTGGGTCATTTTTGGGTCACTGTGAGCCATGCTATTTGTATCTAAAAAACAACTCAAACGATTTTGTCAAAATTTTGTATTATACAGTTTCTGGGCATGAGAAGACCACTGGGAAATGTTGTGTCACATGTTCGAGAAAATTCAATTAGTGGGTCATTTTGGGTCACTGTGGGTCAAGCTAAGTTCATCTAAAAGAACTGCTCGAAACATTATGGCAAATTTTGTATTATATCGTTTCTGAGCATGAGAATATCATTCAGCTAAGTCGCCTGTTCTGGAAAATTCGATTAGTGGGTCATTTTTGGGTCACTGTGGGTCAAGCTAATTGTATCTTGAAAAAAGGCTCAAACGATTTTGATAAAATTCTGTATTATACTGTTTCCGGGCATGAGAAGATCATTGGGTTAGGTCACATGTTCGAGAAAATTCGATTAATGGGTCATTTTGGGGTCATTGTGGGTCAGATTAATTTTATCTAGAAAACAGCTTTAATGATTTTGATTAAATTTTGTTTTCTATCGTTTTCGGGTTCGAGAAAACCATCGGTCTAGGTCGCATGCTCAAGAAAATTCGATTAACGAGTCATTTTGTGTCACTATGGGTCAAGCAAAGTTTATCGAGAAAACGGCTCTAACGATTTTGACGAAATTTTGTATTTTAACGTTTTCGGGCGCGAGAATAACATTGGGCTTGATCGCATGTTCAAGAAAATGCGATTAGTGGGTCATTTTGGATCAAACGGGTCAAGGTTTAGCTAATTTTATCTAAAAAATGGCTCAAACGATTTTGACAAAATTTTTTATTACACCGTTTCCTAGGACTAGAAGACCATTGGGATACGTCAGATGTTCGATAAATTTAGATTATTAGGTCCTTTTTGGGTTACCGTGGGTCAAGCTAATTTTATCTATAAAATGACTTTAGCGATTTTGACTAAATTTTGTATTCAATCGTTTTCGGGTTCCAGAAGAGCATTGGTTAGGTCGTGTGTTCGAAAAATTTCGGTTAGTGGGCCCCGATGGTTTAGGATCATAATATTTTTTTCTAAAAAGCAATAATTATACAGTGAGAATGAAATATCGAATTGAAAACAAGGCTAATTTTGATCGAGATTAGCTCGGTCATACCCGCTAGTGATATTTTAACGCGCAATAGTTTGTTGCTAAATATTTTTCCAAATTTTAAGTCGCGTTTATAAGCTAAAACTTTGGATATGAACATTCACGTTTCTGACTTGAGGTTCTAATCTCAGTACCGGAGAGTAAAAATTGAAGAAAATTGTGCCTTTTTAGACGCATTTGTAGAAAGATATTTAGTTTTTGTCAAATAAAATGTGAGTTTTCTTTTAAATATGACGACATTTTCTCTCATATTTTTCTCACTTCAATAAAACATTTCGCTTATCATCTCACCAGTATCAAAGAAACGAAAAAATATTGAAATGTAACAGTTTTATGAGGTGAATGCGATTTTTGTAAAGCATGACGTCCTTTTATGTTAAAATCTATTTAAGTTATTTTTAATTATAATGAGACAATGACATCAATAAGGATATAATCAATAAAAATAAACAAACTTTATTTACTCGTTTCTCTGCAACAATGGAAGTAATCCGATTGCCCATCATTTTAAAGATCATCAAGCGCAAAACGTTTTGACACATTTACAAACTCAATTTTTAACGGAAAGGTATAAAATTAGAAAGCCTGACCATGGAAGCGATTTGGAATAGAACTGCCCCGTTTTTTTTTCCATTTTTTGATCAATCAATTACCTATTGAGTTATAAGCAATTTTGATCACGTGACAAACACGTTTTTCGCCCGCTCTTGAGTGCTCTTTCTTCCTTCGCGCGGAAATTAGGTTCAAAACGCTCACTTTGACACTATTTTCTGAAAGATCTATTGCGTTTACAAAAAAATGGGGAAAATAGCTCAATTACGCAGTTTCTGAACAACAACACCAGCTAGTTTCATGCATTTCTGAACAAAAGTAAATTAAAACTTATGTCAGAAAGTTGCCCTTTTGGATTTGGGAACCCCTTTAAAGCCAAAATCTAAATCTTTATAAGTACATCAATATATCTTAGTATTAAGAAATATAATTGAAGAGTATAAAAAAAATAAGAAGCAAAATGTAGTGGTGGTTATGAAAATGAATTAATATTGGCTTATTTCCCATACAGAAATCATACTGATAAAGTTTAGATTAATAAATCATAAGTGAAACCCACCATTTAATCTCCAAAACTATTAAAAACAATTAATTTCTGATCTTGGATAATTTTTGTCATCTTTTAAATGACCAGCACCGTTTCATTTGGACATAATATTGTAAATTTTTCAAGTATTAACGTTTAAGAAATGTATATTCTTTGAACATTTTTAAAATTTATTTTATAAAATCTCACTGACATATTATTAAATGGTTTTAGAAAGAAAAAATGATCTATTCAAGGGAAAATGCTATTTTTGAAGGAAAATTTGCAAAAATCAATAAATTTTTTTAAACCACACTAAACGAGCTAAATTAAATATTTTTGTTGTGAAAGTCTCGTACGAAACAATTTTTAACCCTATCGACGAAAAAATCCGGATTTGTTGTAGAAATTCAGTCGGGCCGGGTTCGGGCCGAGATTTAACGTTTTTCCTGACGGACAGGATTCGGGTCGAAGTTTTAGATATAAGCTACATTTTTTTTTTTTTTTTTTTTTTTTACAACGTTGAAACGCTCAAACGTATTTGTGCGTTTGAACATTGTAAAAAGAGGAAAATAAAGGCTTATATATTTAAAACTCGCACAAAGTAATTGGCTTACCGAACTTTTAGCTTTTTTTATCAGTCCGTGCCATTAATATTTTTTTGTATTTGTCGGGTTCGGCTCTGGTCGAGTCTTTAACTTTTATACTGGGCCGGGTTTTAAAAAAACCTTTTAAACCGGACTAGGCTTATAAAAGTTAAAAGTTCGTCCCGACTTTTAACTTTTATATTGGGCTGGGCTGAACTTTTTTCAATGAGTCGAGACCGACCCGGGCGCGGAATTTCCGACCTCTTCAGACCCTGTGTTCGCTGCACACATTATAACACTGGATTGGCGTGCCCCTGTAAAATAACACAATTTAACGTTTAGATTGGTACATTTTTAACATGCATTCTAAGATGTGTTATTACTTTTTTCATTTATTTATTCCAATTTTTAAAAGGAATTGAGCTTATATTGTTATATCCAGTTGTCTTGCTTACACAATTTTAGAAAAGTCCTTTATATTAAATATATTTATTCACAGCTAAATAAGGTTTTAAGGTGAAAAGTTTTGTGAACAGTCCTTTAAGGCTGTCCTAAGAAATGTATTTTTCTCCGCTCAAGAACACGAAACTTTTTGACACTTTATTAAAACAAAAGAAACAAACCTTTCTCTCACCCGACAAGTTTAATTCAAAACGTCTAAATAGAAAAACTGTTAGAAAAACCCTAAATTTGTAAAAGATTAAAAACATTATAAGCATTAATCGCTATATTTCAACCCCACTTCACTCCCTATTGTTCCCCTGCCTATCCCTTCCCCTTCACTCCCCTCAGATCCTTATCGTAAACTGATCTCAGATACCAATTAGTTGTGTTGTAAAATGCTCCACGCTCTACAACAGATAAACCGATAACCGATCTCAAGGAGCAGGAAAGAGTCTACTCTATAGCATCAAAATGGGTGCCTCTCAAAGTTTGTTATCAGTATCTTAAAGATTTTCCCTAAGATTCCCCATATTTTCTTCCCTTTCAGTTGCGAAAATGGTACCTCACCCCCCCCCCCCCCCCCAATGGATGCGCGCTTAGGGGAATCTCCTCCCGGTACTACTAGGTTGAGCAAAAAGTTCTGGGAAATTTCTGAAAGTTGCGTTGTTATGCGCAAATTAACAACAAAAGCAACAAGGACTATTCTTCAAAGTAGAGACCATCATAATCCACGACTTACTGCCATAATTCTGCCAGATTCCGGTTTGCTGGAAGTACCATGGCGGCTTCTTGGAATCCAAAAAATCTTGACATGCTTCTTCAACTTCATTAAAAGATACAAACTGACGGTCCTTGAAAAAGTGTTACATTGATCGAAAGAGGTCATAATCGGATGGAGCCATGTCTGAAATATAGGCGGGTATGGGAGAATTTCGACGCTGTCCAACTGTGCAAACTTGTCCTTGGTCCTCTGGGCCACGTGCCGTTTGGCATTGCCCTGCTGAAACAAAACGCGCATTCGGCGGACCAATCTTGCATACTTCTGCACCAATTTGTCATAAAAGCGATCCATCTGCTGCAATAGAGCTCGGCATTGATGGCACGACCATCATATACGATAAAAATTCTGGTAACTATTAGATTAAAACTGTCCCAGAACTTTTTGCTCAACCTAATAATTGTGCGTTTTTTCCGCGGCCCTTTGACGAAATTCGCGTTTTTTTCAGCAATTCTTTGGCAAAATTCGAGTATTTTTTTCGCGATTCTCTAAAGAAATTCGCATTTTTTCAGAGATCTGTTGACAAAATTAGTGTTTTTTGCGTGATTCTTTCACGAAATTAGCGTTTTTGCTGCAATTGTTTAGCGAAATTCGCGTTTTTTCTGCGATCCTTTGACTAAATTCGCGTTTTTTCTCTGCGATCCTTTGACGAAATTTGCCTTTTTTTCGTGGTCCTTGACGAAATTGGCGTTTTTTTGCGATCCTTTGACGAAATTCGCGTTTTTTTTCAGCAATTCTTTGGCGAAATTCGAGTATTTTTTTCGCGATTCTCTGAAGAAATTCGCATTTTTTCAGAGATCTGTTGACGAAATTAGGGTTTTTTGCGTGATTCTTTCACGAAATTAGCGTTTTTGCTGCAACTGTTTAGCGAAATTCGCGTTTTTTCTGCGATCCTTTGACTAAATTCGCGTTTTTTTTCTTCGATCCTTTGACAAAATTTGCATTTTTTTCGTGGTCCTTTGACGAAATTGGCGTTTTTTCGCGATCCTTTGGCGAAATTCGCGTTTCTTTTGCGATCCTCTGACTTGTGAACGATTGACGAAGTTGATTTTTTTCGGCGACCATTTGTCGAAATTTGTGATAATCGGTAGATTTATATCTTTTTGGAGGGGGCGATCGGGGCGATCGCCCCCCCCCCCCCCCCCGTGGATCCGTGCCTGCCTGCCGTTCCATTGAAAATTGGCCCTTATGAGGGCTGGCCCTTGAATAGGGCTGACAAAAAAAACAACAACTAAAATAAGGAAATCAAAACCTCTATAGGTGAAAAAACTGTTTATTAACATTTTCAAACTCTATACATGCATGATTTAAAAAAAAATCTATTGAAGTTTGTTTACTTTTCATAATTTTTTCGCAGATAATTTTGGATTCTAATGATTCTTTTACTTTATGGAACAAATTACAGTGAAACTTCTTTTAAAGGCCACCCCTATTCAAGGGCCACCTCTATTAAGGGCCAATATTTTTAGGAACGAAAAATTTCCCCATAGACATAATGTTAAATTTACTCCTATTAGGGACCACACCTACCCCTCATAAAGGCCTTTTTTTTCACATGTGCCTTAAATCCTAAACAGGCGTAATGAATTCCTGAACCAAAATATAAGAGTTCAGCAAACAACTGCACTTGCAACAAAGAAGGCAGCGGGAGATAGGGAGGATTTAGTAAAACAATGAAGGACCACAAACTTTTCCACAGGTGAGACAAACAGGTGTTCCTCACACTTTGTTTGACCTTTCAACCTGTAGGGGTTGGGTTGGAGGGGAAACTTGACCCTTTGTTGTGAGCACACAAAGGAACCCTTTGTTGCGGGCACACAAAGGGTAACAGGTTATCTAGAAAAACTGATTCCACATTTACTAAAACTGTGAATGCATATTGAAGCACAATTTTTACATCTGTAAGCACTAAATAAAAAATAAAATAATATCTCATTCTAAGGCATTAATACATTATGCAAATTTAAGTACAGTGAAACCTCTCCGTAAGGGCCACCTGCCGTTTCATTGAAAATTGGCCTTAATGAGGGGTGGCCCTTGAATAGGGGTGACCAATTTTTTCATTTCTCTTTCTCTTTATCCCGCGATTTTTAAAATCTGCATATTCTTTAAGTAAGTTCTCTTTGTTTTTAACAATATTGTTTATTTGATTCTTGCTGCAATTAAACTGTGAAGCCAATTTTCTTGCAGATCTTCCTTGATCATGACAATTAAGAACTTTGATTTTGTCATTCAAATCCAAATGTACTCTTTGGCTTGATTTAGGTGCCATAATTTAAAATTTTACATAAGCCTGACCATAAAATTTCTAGTGTAAAAATTGTGCTTCAATATGCATTCACAGTTTTAGTAAATGTGGAATCAGTTTTTCTGGATAATCTGTTATCCTTTGTGTACCCACAACAAAGGATCACGTTTCCACCCCCCCAACACAACCCCTACAGGTTGAAAGGTCAAACTAAGTGTGAGGAACACCTGTTTGTTTCACTTGTGGAAAAGCTTGTGGTCCTTCATTGTGTTACTAAATTCTCCACATCTTCTCCTGCCTCCTTTGTTGCAAGTGCATTGTTTGCTGAACTCTTATCTTTTGGTTCAGGAATTCAATACACCTGTTTAGGATTTAAGACAGATGTGAAAAAAATGGCCTTTATGAAGGGTAGGTGCGGCCCCTAATAGGAGTAAATTTAACATTATGTCTATGGGAGAATTTTTCGTTCCTAAAAGTATTGGCCCTTAATAGAGGTGGCCCTTGAATAGGGGTGACCTTTAAAAGAAGTTTCACTGTATATACAGGGTGTATCTAAACTCTTGGGCAAAACTTTAAGCGGTGATAGTACACATCAAGACAAACAATATTAAATAGGAATCTAAGGGTCTCAAACGTCTTCCGAAGGCGCCATTAAAAGTTAGGGTCCACAATTCCAAATGATTATAAAAAACGGAAAAATTGATCGATTCGTTTGCAGTTTTCACTAAAACTATTCTTTATATCAGTATTTTCTTGAAAATAAACTTTAAAGATAAAGTTCAAAAAATGCCGATAGAGGGTGCTTTAGACTTTGGAGTAACGAACAACCATTTTTTACAGCTATTTTTTGTATCTCATTAAATGCTTTCAAAAGCTTAGATTTAAATTTAAATTTTGAGCTCAAAATCTGAATCGTTGGGAGTGGTTAAGTAGCGCAAACTGAACTGTGTTCAGGAGTTGAAATTTGAACACCCCTCCTGAACACATAGTTCAGTTGGTGCTACTTAACCATTCCCAACGATTCAGATTTTGAGCTCAAAATTTAAATTTAAGTTTAACCTTTTGAAAGCCTTTAATGAGATACAAAAAATAACGGTAAAATATAGTTGTCCGTTACTCCAAAGTGTAAAGGGCCCTCTATCGGCATTTTTTAAACTTTATCTTTAAAATTTATTTTCAAGAAAATACTGACATAAAGAATAATTTTAGTGAAAACCGCAAACGAATCGACCAATTTTTGCGTTTTTTATAATCATTTAAAATTGTGGACCCTAAACTTTAATGGCGCCTCTCTCCTTTGGAAGACGTTTGTGACCCTTAGTTTCCTATTTAATATTGTTTGTTTTGATGTGTATCTATATATAGATAGATAGATAGAGTTTTGAACTGTGAGTGGTTTTGGGTTCTAGGTGTCATGATCGGCGTGGATCTAAAAAATTTTTAACATAGGGGAGAATGTAATAGGTAGTACTTCGTACAAAATCTACATAACATGCATAAAAATTCACCAGGTTTGTTTTCACAGCTGTTTACATCATTTGGCATCAAATCTCACTTTTCGAAGCTCGATAAAAAGCTTAAAAAAACGCCAAGGAAAAATATCAAAATTTTATGCCTATTCCCTACTGAAAATGTTAAAATGATTGATCTGATTATTTTATATCAGATTTCCGTTATTAAAAATATATTTTTGAATAAGAAATAATGTCTAGATTATGTTTTTCTTTGTGTTTATATATGCAGTAGTTTTTGCCGTATCAGCTGAAAAAGTGAAAAGGTCACTTTAGATTCACGCCTGCGGCAACGTTAGTGACTTTTTTTTAGAATACAGAAATTTCTATTTAATTTTAATAAGAGTTACTTGTGAACTTGATACAAATTAAATTAAAATCTGGGACGGGAAAGAAGGCCTCTGGGCCTGAGTTGCTCCAGGGTCTCTAGACGGCTTAATCCGGCACTGATAATGTATTAAGTTTTAACCTTTTCGGAAGTCATGTTCTTTTTATAGTACATAAGTTATGATGACATTTGCAAAAAAAAAAAAAAAAAAAAAAAAAAAAAGGAAGAAAAATACTGTTTATTTAACATTCGCAGAAACATATTGAACTAAAAATAGGACAGGCTGAATTAGCAAAGTGAAGAGTTATCTGGTATTATCTTGTGATTCAGGTTGTGAATGGCGTTCATTTGAGTTTAAATAAGGATTTCTTTTCTCTGTTTTATGGGAAATTTTGCCTTAAATTGACATTTCCGTACAAAACGTGGAACAAATAAACATTTTTCGCCAGAAATTTTATTTAATAAAATATAACTTATTTGAGTTCATTTATTAAGTAAACTTCCTGGGCAAAATATACACTATATGGCCAAAGGTGACCGGCCATTTGCGATTTTAGACGTTATGTTAAATATCTAGAAAAATGCGTGAGGAATTAACCTGAAACTCCAGGTGTGTAAACAGTATATAGTATAGGTCATATATATCAGCGAAGATTTTTTTCCCGAAACCCTATAGGGGACCGTCAACAAATTGAAAAAGAACGAATATCTTTTGAATAACCCTGTCAAAACTAATGTAGAAAAAGCGTTCAAACTGTAGAATGATTAAGTGCGGCTCTCAAAATTTTTGTAAAAGTGTGTGATTTCAATTGCGTTATTTTCAAAAGTGAAGCATTTCCACCTGTGAAGAATTTCAAAGCCGCTGTAGTGAAAACGATGCACTTCTACAAAACTTATTTCAGTTTTAAGCCTTAAAATACACGCTTTTATTTTATATAAAATGACGTCATTTGCATCCGCTGAAGAATTCCACATTTAAGATCCAGTCTTAACAACATCTATAATTTTCAATCAAAGGAAAATCACGAAATTCAAAAAATGATTTCGCAAAAAATCATGAAATTTCCCAAATGATCTGGGGAACCGATTACCGAAATTTGCGTTTTTTCCCACGACCGACTATGAAAATTGTGAATTTTTACCGCGATCGTTTGCCGATATTCGCGATTTTTCCCTCAATCGTTTGTCGAAATTCGCGATTTTTTGCCTAAATTTTCGATTTTTTTCGCGATCGTTTGCCTAAATTTGCGATTTTTTTCGCGATCGTTTGCTTAAATTTGCGATTTTTCCCATCGATTATTTGCCTATATTCGCGACTTTTTTTCCGCAATCGTTTGCCGATATTCGCGATCGTTTGCCAAAATTCGCGATTTTTTCCGCGATCGTTTGGCGAAATTCACACTTTTTTCCGCGATTTTTTCCGTGATCATTTGCCGACATTCGCAATTTTGTTCGCGATTTTTCACCGCGATCATTTGTCAAAAATTGCGAATTTTTCCGAGATCATTCGACGAAATTCGCAATTTTATTTCGCAATCGTTTCACGAAATTAGCGATTAATTTCTGCCCTTGCTCAACGAAATTCGAGCTTTTTTTACGCGACCTCTTGACGAAATTGCGATATTTTTCAACAATCTTTGACGAAATTCGCGATTTTATTCCGCAATTGCTTGAAGAAATTCGCGATTTTATTCCGCGATCGTTCGACGTAATTTGCGATTAATTTCTGAAATCGTTTGATGAAATTCACGATTTTTTTCCCTTGACAGATTGATGAAATTCGCGATCTTATTCCGCGATTGTTTGACGAAAGTTACGATTTTTGTGCGAATTTCAGCGAATGATTGAACATTCCCGATTTTTTAGAGATTGGTTGAAGACTCGCAATTTTATTCGACGACCTATTAACGAAATTCGCGATTTTCCTTCCTGTCCGACTGACGAATTCCAGATTTTTTATCTGCGAGCATTTGACGAAATTCATGAGTTTTTCATCATCAGACAACAAAATGTTTCCCTATTTTTTGGCCCAGTTTTTATCTCTCCTATTAATTCCAATTACTGATTCCAAAATACTGATTTTGTAAAATTTTGCAAAAAATAAATGATTCGCACGGTTCCGCGAAAAAAAATATATATATATTAGCTGTAAAATCGACTGTTAGTGCTATAGTGCAAAATTCGCGAAATTTCAGATCAGGTTACCATATTTTAGGACATTTCAGGACGTTTTTTCATTTTTCAGGACAAGTACGAACCCTGAGATATTCTTCAAGTGATCTCGGGGGAAAATCGTGACATTCGTCAAAAGATCGTGGAAAAAAATTACTAATTTTGTCAATGGAAAGTGGAAATAAGCAGCAAACTTTGTCAATCGGCCGTGAAAAAATATCGCGAATCTTGATAATCGATCGCGGGAAAAAAAACGAATTTCTTCAAATGATCTCGAGGGAAAAAATCAAGAAATTCGTCAAATGATCTCGGGCGGGAGGGAGGCGGGGAGGCCGAGAAATTCGTGAAGCAAGCGCAGAAAAAAATCGCAAATTTTATCAAATCGGGGAAATAAATACCGAATTTCGTCAATCGGCCGCAAAAAATATCGTGAATCTTGACAATCGGTCACGAAAAAAAATAACGACTTCTTCAAACGATCCCGGGGTAAAAAATGACGATTTTTTTTTTCTGAAACTGATCGACAGATTTCGCGTTTTTTTCCCTCGACGGACAGAAAAATGTAGCGATTTTCTTCCTCAACCCATTGACTAATTTTTACTTTTTTTTTATGTCATCGATTTACAAATTTCGCCATGTTCATAGGAAACGATTTGGTATTCTTACAATGGGAGTTTAATCATGGTAGTAGCAAAATTTAACGGAAAATTCTTTTATTTTAGAAAAACGATTGACAAAATCGCCGCGAAACGTAAAGAAAGAAAGAAAAAAGCTAACAACAACAAAAAAAAAAATTCTGAAAAAAAAAATCAAAATTCTATAGAACAAAGTTTAATATATTGGGTCGAATGTACAAAATTTGTACAACAATGTATAAAATTCAATGAAACCTGGCTCTTCTTACTCATGTGGAAAAATCAGCACAAAATGCGAAAAAGGCTAAAAATAGTATAAATATATATAATCCAAAAACTAGCTTCTGTATGCATAACCTCGGAAATACAGGAACCTTTATGTGAAATATTGTAGCTCTACGTACAGCAGTCTCGTCAGAAAACTGTGGGCAGACAGACAAACAAACATCTATTTATTAATATCTACTGCAAAACCGCACGGCATTGCCCGATGCGTGTTCATGTACTGTCTATCCGTGGGTATTCTTTGAATTTTTATATTTCCATTCGGTCAACTTGAATTTCATTTTCAAATCGCAAAAAAAAAAAAAAAAAAAAAAAAAAAAAAAAAGACTCAAAATTTTTTAATAGTAAATTTGTATACGTTTGTAAATAAAGGGGACCGTTAAGATCTGAGAAGAATTTTCTATAAGTGGACAGTGATGTGGGAGGGGTACATATCCAGCGGATAGGTATTTATTTTTTGAGTATATACCCAAGCCTGAGGGAAATACTTAAAAATTGGGTATTTTCACATTTTCACTGTAAAAAATCATAATCTTGATAACGATTTCTTGAAATCATATTCATAGTCATAGGTAACAATGCTTCAAATAGGATAGCATTTTTCACTTTAGTTTAAAAAAAATATTTGCATGTTGCCTGATTAAATGGCCTTGCTCATCTTTTACATTTCTGTTCTGTATTTGAAGATGCCAGTCTTTCTTTCTTTCGTTTAACAAATGTAGTGTGCACCATTAAACAAAGTATAGAAAATTTAAGGGGAAAACGGGAGACTTAATTACCGTTGGCAAATGATAAAAGACCCAGATAAGAAAATATGTATCAATTGAGATGAAATAATAAAGGTCCTACATGTTATTTCTGTAGGAGCAGCTGGGATTTTCTTTACATTTGAAAATTATTTTTATTGGTATCAATAGCGATGAGTTGAAAAGTAACATCAATGCCGTAATTTCGCTGAGATTCAACTTGTGAATAAACTTTTATTTTCATGATTACTAGAAAAATAAAATAGATCAGGTTAAATATTTCAATTGTATACATGGTAAGATTTATCACAGTTTTTTAATCTATTTAAGTTCTTGCATAGAGTGAATCATGGTTCTGAAGAGCTTCTTTCAGAACACAAAAGATTCCGAGAATAAATTGGACGCATGTCCGACAGGCATGGAGATTTTTGTAGAAAATGAACTTTCTTGGGGCTGCTAAACTGAAAACAGGATACTTCATTCCATAGAACAAAACTTCTTGTTGAAATCAGCAGTTTTTCTATTGTATGAAATAAAGTTTAATTAAATGTCTAATTTCAGAGCCCTCGGGTGCTGTCACATACGAACAGTTATCTGAACCAGTCTTGAAGGATTGAGAAATGGAACAGTTTTTGGTGTCTCCACCTAGTGCAGCAAAGAAGTTTTTTATGAAACGGTGATTGTTATTGATTGAAAATATGTTCACAAACAGGTGTATTTTAATATAATTTCACAACGTATATACTGTAGCATATTTTACATTCACAAACACACATTGTAGCATATGTCACAAAACGTTGTACGTTGCAATGTAATTCACAAACATTATTTTCGCGAGTGGAAAAAATATTTATTATAGATTCTCACACAAAACTGATTGTAGGAAAGATGAATTTTAACATTCCTCCTTTTTGAGTGAAGAATCTATGACATTGTTAGTTGCAGTTCTTTCCTTAGAAATTCAAACTGAGTTTTTGGGAGTGGCTTCGTTAAAATGTCAGCGATCATGTATTTTGAAGGACAGTAAACAATTTTAATTATGCCACTTTCATATTGATGTCTTATATGATGAAATTTTACATCAATATGTTTTGTTTTAGTTTGTGCTTTTTCATTTTTCGTCAGTTTTAAGGTGGATAAGTTATCTTCGTAAACGTCTATTGGTAACTGTTGGGGCAGCTCGAGAATCCTGAGTAGACTCAATAACCATTTGATCTCTTGGGTAGCAATTGACGCTGCAATATATTCGGCTTCTGTCGAAGATAGTGCTACACTGGTCTGCTTCCTAGAAAGCCAAGCTAAGAGATTTTTACCTAATTTAAATAGGTTGCCTGTGGTCGATTTCCTATCAATTCTATCATTCGCCCAGTCGGCGTCGCTATACACTGTTAGTATAGGTGGTTTTGACTTGTAGATAACAAATTTCATTTTTCTGGTAGTCATCAGATATCTAACGAGTTTCTCAATGGCCTCTCAATCAACTTGTCTTGGCGACTCACTCCTCCTCCCCAAGAGGTTAACTATTGCCTCGATACCGGGTCTTGTTAATGTCGCGATGTATAATAATCCGCCTATTGCTTGTCTGTACCTTGTATTATTTTCCATTAGTTTTCCCTCTGGATCCAAATTAAAATAGTTAGTGCACATCGGCGTGTAGGTGGGTTTGCTAAGGGTTAAGTTGAACTTTTCCGCGATTTCTATTATTTTGTACTCTTGATCGAATTCCAAGTTACCGTTTTCTGTCTTTGTTATATTGATCCCAAGATGCTGTGTTACATGTCCCAGGTTTTTAATTTCGTATTACCTGGATAACTGGGTATATATCTCGTTCACGTGTGTATCATCTTTATTGCCTGCTACGAGAATATCGTCCACATAGACAATTACATATACGACTTTTCCATTTTTAACTCTCTTAAACAGACACTGGTCCGATTCGCATTCTGTGAATTTTAAGTTTCTTAGGGATTGGCTAATTTTTAAATTCCATGCACTGGCGGCCTGTTTAAGGCCATAAATCGCTTTATTCAACTTCCACACCTTCTCTTCCTCCCCTCTCTTTAAATACCCTTCCGGTTGATACATATAAACTAGCCTGTCTGACTGCCATGCTGCAGGTCAATAGTTCTACTCCCGGCTGGGCAAGGTTGACTCAGCCTTTCACCCCTTCGGGGTCGATAAAATGAGTACCAAGCCAGTTTGGAAAATAAACACAGGGGGTCCTGCATTAGGCTGACCACTTGGCCGGGACATATGCTCTATAGCACCTCGGGGCCCAGGGTCAAGAAAACAGGATGGACACTGTAGGTCCTAATCCTTCATGAATCGTTTAGCCACAGGTTTAGGTTCAGTATTTCAAATCTTATCATCGTGACAAGTTGTACATATAGATGTAAAAACAAAATGATTGCAATAGGTCAATTTTCTAAAATGAATTTCGGGAAACATTTTCCTGTGAAACAGAAATTTCCTGTTTCAAATGGAAAAATCTATTTTCCATGCATGCTGTGTTTTGGGACAATAAAAAGGCATTAAGTTGTACATTTTCCATGTGTAGTAGGGAGCAGAAAAATTGGCAAACATATAAATACAAATTAATATTTTTCGCCAACTGAGTGAAAAAGTATCCAGGTCGTAAGTCGAACCCAAGCCTATGGCTTAACACCTTCGGCCCTGGAGTCCTACTATTAGAACACATCTTTACATTACTCTAAATTATTTGTTTTTAAGAATTTTAAGTTTAAAACCCAGTCTGCAACTAATAATATATTGTAGATTAACAATTTAATCTCATTTCTGATCACACATGGCAGCACATGCTTCAGTAAGCAGTAAAATGGAGGCTTCTACCAGTTTAAGGGCAAAACGTAAGTACACATTTTTAACCTTCTCAGTAAAAATACTAATAATAATTTAGTGACGTTTTGTTAATTATATTTTATAAATTAAGGCCTTTTCTACCTAAATTAGTCATCTAACTTAGAAAATAATGATAAATCACATTATAACTAAGAATCAAACATTTGTTCTAGTATTAGGACATGAGGCCTTAGGGCTAACAAAGTGTGTGTGAAAAGTACCCAGAATTGCTATATAAAACAAACAAAAAAAATTTTTTGCATCAAAATTTATTTTGCCATCTTCAAAGTAGAACCTACTGAGTTCAATGCAACTATGCCAACACAGGTCCCAATCTTCCATACTTTTTAGATAAATAAATTGGGATATGGCCTTTAGTTCCTTCTGTGAATTTTCTCTTATGGCCTCAATTGACTCAAAACATTTTCCTGGAAGTGATAATTTTAGCTTCGTGAACAGAAAAATGTCACTCGAGGCCATACCAGGCGTGTTCGGTCCTTGTTTGATGACAGGAGATGCGTTTTTGGCCAAAAACTCTTGCAGAACAATCAGAGAAAATTGAGCTCTTTCGAAATCAGTCGTGTGGCAATGCGTTTCAAATGTAAAATATTGGTCAGATCTTTATGAACGGGCTTAAAAGATATGTGAGTTATCTTGAGCCAACTTTCTTTAAGACACATACGATGCTTTTCAAGCACCAGCGTCTTGATTCTATTGCTGCCAGCTTTGTGTGCACAATTAGGCTGAAAAATGTCCATTAAACATGCCGAATTAAAAAAAAATATGGACACTTGTGCCAGCAAATAGGGTAAAATCGTTGTTGTAAAGTGGTATGACAATAAAGTTGTGACACTAGCATCTACATTTCTGTCCGATAATGTGAAAGATATTATTAAAAGATGGAGCAAAAAAACATTCCACTTATATTTATGTATATAAGCCAGAAGTTGTGAAGTTCTACAATAAAAGCATGGGGGAGTCGATAAACATGACTTTTTACCTTCATTGTATCGAGCTGCTATAAAGTGTAAAAAATGAACACTTCGAGTAATATCTCATTATTTTAGTATGACCCTTATTAATTCTTGGTTAGAGTATAAAAATAATGCAAAATGCTTGGAAGTTTCTTCGCAAGGTCAAATAGATTTATTGGATTTCACATTTGAAATAGCAGAAGCTCTATCACTCAAAGACCAGTCGCTAATCCGTATCAAACATGGAAGGCCAACATCAAGAAGCACTGTTTTGCCAAAGAGCAAAATGAATACTGCTGTTAGGCCTTCTAAAGATATTAGATTTGATGGAATGAACCATATGATTGAAAAGAGTGAAAAGCAACACAGAGGCAAAACGGAAGGTTGTACATATAAAAGTACCTGTTTTTGTGAAAACTATCAAGTATTTTTATATTTTCATGCACAGAAAAATTGTTTTAAAGGATTTCATATGAAATAAACTCATTTTATTCATTCTCATGTCCTTTATATCTTACATAATTGTAAATGTGCACAGAAAATATAATTGCTCATTTTGCATAATTTAAGCCCTGGTGTCCTGTTATTAGAACACTTTTTAATTAGTTTACTAATTATCGAAATGATATAATACTTCATATTATAGTTATTTATGTCTATTCAAGCTTATTTAACCTGCAATTTGTTTTTTATCTGTTTCCAAATTAAATTAGGGCCGAAGGGGTTAAAGTGCCAATACTTTGCCTACTGAGCTCAGTGTTGAATTCAGACACTTTTCTCCGGGAGGGATTTCTATGGCTCCGGGGGGGACAGTATGAAGTTCCGGGGGGGGGGGGGGGGGGAATTTCACTTTTTGACCATTGAAAACACAAAATCTCAAATCTTCCGGGGGGACATCTCATTGCATCCCTCCCACCCCTGAATTCAACACTGACTGAGCTGCCTGGACTGTCAATTGGCTAACAAAAGTCACTTAGACAAGCTTTTGGCAATTGTATCTGATCTGTTATCTAAAACAGTTCAACAGAATTATACTGCAGGTAATGAAACTAGTAAACGATGGATACACAGATACATTTTATTATTTTAAACTCACTCATACTGACTGGCAAAGATATATGAATGGATATTTTTCCAACTGACAAGGGAATCACTTTTGGTATTGCTCGCACCTAGTAACAAGACTTAGTACATTTTGTACCCCTATAGATATAAGTTGGAGAACCGATAAAATTTCTCTGTGAAAATCATATTTTATATACTTTTTTATACTTTTAATTTTTTATTATTACATTTTTATTTGTTTATTTCACGCCAAAAGTGAGTTAAGTCGCCAAATATGGCATTACAATTTTTCCGCCCGCCTTATGCGAAGAGTAAATGTACAGTACATATTTCGAGAATTATATCCGATTGCGGTTTTCTTTATAATTGATAGCATAACAAATGTTAGGTTTTTCTTTTTTTAGGGTTTCGTTCATCTGACGAAACCCTATTCATCTCGCTCCTCTGTCTGTCTGTCTGTCCGTCACAGAGCCCGTTCTCAGAAACTATACATGTTAGAGACTTGAAATTTTGGGTACTTATAGCTGAACACATCACATCAAACAACAAATCATAAAATTTTGAAAAAGTTGGTAATTAACCTAATTACGGGCTAATTAAATTCTAAAATTAACCAATCAACCTTTTGAATGCAGGTGAAAATGCACGTTATCGAAATCCTCCCCAGTTTCTCCTAATGGTTGCTAGTAAACTCGGCGGATGCTCCGTCAAATCAGCCGGTGCAGGGTTACCACGGAGTACTTTAAGCAATAAATGAAGTGGACCTTCATAAAGCAAAATTGGATCTGCCGAAATATCGGTCGTACAAATTCGTAACAGGTGTAGAAATACGCAGAAAAAATTCTACTTTATTTTGGTATAAATTTCAAATTTCTGCGTAGGATAGAACGCAAAAAATCCACTAAAAATCGATCGATAAAAATTTAATTTCTGTGTTTGGAAAGACAATGAAAACAGATTTCCATTCACCGGAAGGCAGCTGTCATCATTTCTCGACATATCGGCGCGGGAGAAATTTAAGGGGAGGCAAGTCTAATATGAAATTTAAACTTTTTAAATATTAAATTTTTCGATTAAATTTTTTGACATCCGGGCTGGAAATTTCTCGCAGATTCCATACATACCCGGTTCAAAGAGATTGCTTCATTACGAGCCGAGATATTAATTATTATTTTATTAATTCCTTTTATTTCCATCAAATGCCAGATTAAGATGTAGGCACGTGCTTTTTTAACGGAGATTTCATTTAAATTAGGAAATTAACAATTTGCGTGGGGTGTTTCGATGGCGCGCTATGAGATAAGTATTAATTATTCAATATGAAAAAGTTTATAGGTTTATAAGTGTTCATCCCACTATTTCCGAATAGCAATTTCAGGAAATATCTTAAATTATTGTTTAAAACCGCCACTCGATGTCTTCGAAACTTTAAGATACTTTATAACACATAAGAAAAAGTGTAAAAAAGAATGGAGTGTGATATTTCGAGGAGTGGAGGGGGGGGGGGACTAGATTTATTTATTAAATCTTAGCGTTTGTTATCGCAGAAAATGTTTTAAATTGTTGGTTAAGACTGCACCGCCACCCTCCCGACCATGTATCTACAGAGAGATTGCGCAAAGGAGTTTCGTTCAGATATGCGTTTGTTAAGAATAGAGTGCGCTCCCTGGTGGTGGAATGCGGAACTAACGTAACACGATTTTGTTAAAATTAGGAAATATAACAAGGCGATCCGTTTGCAACTTTAAGATACTTCATGACACATAATAAAAAGCTTATAAAATAATGGTGCATGCAATTTCCTGTGAAGGGAGGGCGGGGGAGGGGCGCTGGATTTCTTTTTTAAAAAATAGCGTTTACGACCTTTTTAGGTGTCGTTTTTTGAGCACTATGATATACTCAGACACGTGCTGCTTATGAAATATAAAAATGTCAAAATTTTAGTTACCACTATTTCCGAATAGTACTTTCAGCAAATTTCTTAATTTTTCGCTTAAGGCCGCCACCAACTCCAGTAACACATCCACTGATAGGTTGTTTAACAGAGTTTCGATCTGATACACTTTTGTTATGAATAGTGTACGCTCCCTGGTGGTGGAATTTACAACTAACATAACGCAATTTTGTTAAAATTATGAAATCTAACAGGTCGATCTGCTGGAAACTTTGACATAGTTCATAACACATAATAAAAAGCTTATAAAAGAATGTTCCGTGCAATTTCCTGGGGCGCCTACCTATCTCGGGTGCTATAGACCCGATCCCCTCGACTAATATACCACGGATAGGTTGTAAAACGGAGTTTCCTTTGGATAGAGGTTTGTGTAGAATAGAGTGCACCCCTGGTTGCGAAATGTGGAACTAACAGATTTCACAAAAGGATAAAGTGTTTTAAAGGAATATTAAACGAAACCCTCTGTGTGATCACACTTACCCACTTGTTTTTTTTTTTTTCTATGCAGACGATAAATATAATTCTATAAAAGCTTCCAAGATCATTGAAAACTATTTTTTAGTGAAATAAAAAATAAGCAAACTATTTTCTTTTGAAATCGAATAGAATAAAGTTTCGAATGTTTAAAATGAAATGTTGCTGTATTAAATGATCCTTTGGTAAAAGTAATCATAAAGTAAATTAATATTTTTTACACAATTTAGAAAAATTACTGCAGCTGTTTAGGTCGGACATTACAATTTCTACTGAAGTCCAAACCACTCTTCACACAATACAAACAGATATGACATATGGCTAGTGTTGCTGGAAAGCTCTACTTTTGAAAAAAAAAAAAAAAAAAAACACCAACTGTTTCCCGCCAAAAATGTGAATATAATGTTGCAATTTTTCAAAATCAAATTCGTGGGTTCTTGAAGAAATTTTTTAACTTTTTTCAATATTTTATACTTATTATTAACTAATTTTTATTTTTAAATGCTTTTCTTTAAAATACTTCAATGTTAATAGTCCGATAAGTGGTCTCAAAAATTGCATTTTCAGAAAGTTATGCTGCTATAAAATCAAGAAATATAATTTTAACAGAAAAATTTTATAGATTCTCAAACTTCGCAATATAGGGCTTTAAAATGCGTCAGGTCTCAATGCTAGGTGCGAACCATAGATTAACATACAAGATTGGACACTCCCATAGAGCGTAATGGTAATGCGATTGCGATAGTGACAATGGGGAAGAAACTCTCCATCCTTGTAATATTTTTATTATTGAGTATCTACCTTATTGCGATTTTTCTTTTTTTAGTGGTGCATGTTTATGTTTTCAATAGAATCTTACATCGATACATAAACATAGAATAGATATTCCATTTTATATATCTAATATTTATTCTATGTTCATGCACGGATATATGCTTCTTTTTTTTTTTTTTTTTTTTTTTTTTTTTTTTTTTTTTTTTTTAAATATGATGAGTGAACGATTTAAGTGCAACGAAAAACAAGATAAAAATTTCGTCTTGAATGCTATATATCAAAAGCAATAGTGTGATATAAAATATATGAAATATTGCACTCTACAAGCCCCAGAAAATTTCATAATTATTCCCATTTGGTCGGAAAATTTTTATAGTCGATGTTTATTAATTTATGAAGTTTAACATATTAAACAATCATTACAATAATCTTTTAAAATTTATGCATTTTCACTTTCTCATTGAAAAAATAAAAAGATTGTTTTAAATGTAAATAACATACAATCAGTTCAATAATATTTATAATATTAACATATAAGAAATAATAATAAAATTTCAGATGGGGTTTTAGAATTATATAAATCTAAAAGTTAAAAATAAATAGAGGTACTGACATTACACTCAATTAAATTTTATTCAATATGAATAAATTGACGCAATACCTGAATTTGATTTTTTATAATTTAATCTCATAAACTTACATATTTACATTCTTAACAGAATTTTCTTGGTTTTTATATTATTACTCTAAGTATCATTTTGTAAGTTAAAGGTGAACAATAACAAAAACAGAAAAAAAAAAAAAGCTAAAAAAAAAAAGCATAACTACATCGTCTGCCTCTGCTTCGTTGTAGGAAAGAATAGATATTCAAAACATTGAGCGTAAATATATTTCTTCAACATAGAAAAATTTTGGAGGCTTGTTAATTCTTCCCCCTTGTCGGTAGTGACGCTAGTACTGTTGCCATTACAGATTTTGCCGTAAATGACCCATCTTGGTCCTTAATCTATGGGTGCGAGCAACACCAGAAGTGGTTCCCTTGTGGGTGAAAAAGGTCCAGGTAGCTTAACCCCCCCGCTGCGTAATTTAAAAAAAATCAAAATAGGCTCAAACATTGCACATTTATTTATTACATATTTCAAATCTACATATATTTTAGAGTTAAAATATATAATTTTCTTATTTTAATACAGAATTAGATCACATAAAAAAAAAAGATTGCAGAAATCGTGGGTTGCACAAATTTTGCTACTTTTACATTACCCTTGGAAATCACAGGATGCGCAGCGATAGGGTTAATAAGCAAAGCTTTGATAATTTAAGTCTCTCTTTTGTGAATTTATATTACATTCTGAAGAACCAAGGCCCAAGATATCAAAATGGCTACACCTCAACAAAAGCCTAATGTGTTTCTTGTGTATCTAGACCTTTTAACTGAATCTGTTGCATCACAGTTGGATAATCTTCAACTAAACATCTTTTTCCAGCAAGATGGTGCACTGCCACATTAAGGTCGGGGGATGTTCATAATTTTCTTGATGAAACATTTCCAGATCGGTGGATTGGACAAGATGGCCCAATTACCTGGCTACCTTGTTCACCTGATATCATGCCCCTGGATTTCTTTCTGTGGGGGTATTTTGAAGATCATGTATACCAAACAAAGGTGTGGAATATCACTGACCTGAAACAAAGGATCATAGATGCCATCGGCACCATTGATAACACTTTGTTGCAGAGGACACGGCTGGAAATTAAGTATCAACTTGATGTGCTTCGCTCCACTAATGGTGCACATATAGAGGTTCATTGATTGCTATAAACAAACTTTTAATAATTGCATCTTAAAATAAAATAATTTTCAAGTTCGTATCTGTTCAGTATTTTATTTAATAAACACCTGTATTTGGAAAGAGATTTTATGGGCACCCTATACTTTCTAGCATACTCTCTCAGCTTAAATATATATCCTCTTTTTTTTTTTTTATGATTACAGCACTGGCTATAACAGTATGAAGATGTTATTAACACAATAAACACCACAGATTGAGCAATAATATTTTTAATTAAAAATAAACGAACCACTTACAAAACAACTAGGATACATTTTACTCTTGTCAACAGATATTTCACAACTTAAAAATAAATTCTTGTGATTGCAGAAGTACATTCCATGTCATGTGTGACAAACATCAAAATCAACTAATGTCAGTTACATTAAACATTTATTATAAAACAACAAAGACTAGGTATTTCTATTCTCATTTTTATAAAAATATATAAGTTAATATATATATGTATGTAGAATCAAGTAGTTATTTTTAAATGATACAACAATAAATCTGGTGCTACAGTAGAACCAGTATAAAACTGAGAATGAGCTTATATCCATAGCATTTAATTTCAATATCACTATCCAGTGCACTTTTCAGCCAACATTTATTGTTTTGAGGGGGAAAGGGGGGAGAAAGGTTATGCAATCAATTTGTCAATGAATAGGAAAGGCCTATAACAGTCACATGACTTTCACTATACTGCAATGTCAGTTTCTTGAAATTTGATATATTTGCATTAACCCTCTAACTATAAACAGCATATAAATCTTGTATAATTTTACAGTCTCTGTTATAGATTTATCTCATGCAATAAATGTTAAGAAGAGTTTGACAATTTTCTTGAATTTCAAAACCTGTGATTGCCTTATATAGACAAGTTGCCATTTGGAAAAATTTTTTTACAAATTAACCAAGGATTTACATAAAATAAAAATTCTTTGATTAAAAAAAAAAGATTGAACATGACCATAGTTAAGTAAAACATACATACACCATAAGGATTGGAGAGGCAGTGTTACTTTTACCCTTGTGCTATGTGCGTGTGCTCTGTTCAACTTGGCGAAGACAAGCACTAGTTAAATGCTGCTTAATCTATACTTGTGTTCCTCCATGTTTTTATTTTGTAGACCAAAGAAAGATTTTTTAATGGATACAAATTTTATACTTTTCTTTATCTACATTATCTATCATTCGAGTTTACCACTGCTACTTGCGGAATAGGCAGAATTGGTGGCCTTTTCCTTCAAGACTGCCTGGATTGGTAGTAGAACTGAAAACGAAGATCTCAGCTAAAAAATTTAAAAGCTAAACTCAATAAGTTAAAGACATCGACCAGCGGGTTTGGAAGGAGTGATGGATTTGATGCGCCAGATGACTGAGGTGGTTTCGAGCTCACTCATTAATAACTCAGTTTGAAAAATTGTTATCGATTTAAATTTAGAAATCTGTATATTAGTACTGCCTATCAGAAATGATTATTTTTCTTTTCTTTTCAAATACAGTAGAACCTCGATTAATCGAGGTTTCTGTTAACCAAACCCATAACAAAATTAGATTTCTTTTTTTTTTTTTTTTTTTTTGTGAATGAGCCTTGAAAAAGACCACACTTTTCATTGCACTAACAACTGCCCTAATATTTGGAGCAAAGAAGCAATGTTACGCCGATAGATGTTCTATTGCTCAAAAATTGGCGTGATCGGGCAGCCACTGATAGAAAATCTCTACTTTTTCAATGAAAGGTAACACTTAAAAAAAAAAATAATGTAAATTAAACAAATTAATGTAATTAAATTAAATATATATATTTTTTCTTGAGATTTGATTTATTTTTGAAAATGCATCTTTCGATATTTAATTTAGTATAGTTAAAAAAAAATTCAATTTGCTTTTTTAAATTTACTAGTAGTTGATTTCCTTTTTAAATTTGTTGTGCTGTGAAACATAACTTTATATATGTTTATTTTTATCATTTAAAAACCGTTCTATTGTTTTTTATTCTAAGAGATCTTAAATTCCTGAGCACGACGAATTTATATACACAATTTCTATTAACCGAGATTTCCGATATCCGAGGTACTAGCGGTCCCAATTAGCTCGGCTAATCGAGGTTGCACTGTAACAATGACAGAATAGATATTTTTTGCAGTTATACAATAGATTTGTGTATAAATCTTGTTTCAAAATATGTATTGTGGCTGATATTTATGCCCACCTGGCAAAGAGCAGATCCAGAGGACCTAATTTAGGTTACAACTTTTTTATTATGTGATGCATATTTCAATTGGGATTCATTACAATCTGACTATTACCTTTGGATAGTTTTACTACCCAAAACAAATGACTTCAATATTTAAATCGCTTACTACAGTTTCTAGAAAAATGCATTATTTTTACTATTCTTTAAGTTTTACGCATGTGGCCATGAAAATTTTTTAGCAACTTGTTTCAGAGTAATTTTATTTTGGTGTAAAAATATTAACTATTTGTTGATGTAAAAAATTCAAATGAGTTTGGATAAGATAACTGATGATGCTGCTAAATTCAGTATTTATTTAAAAAGTAAAAGCAAACATTTAGGAGTAAAGAAAACTTCAAAGTTGCTCTTTATGTTATATTAACTTTAAAACCACTGTTATTGTGTCGCAGGAACTCCTATACACATACTTTATAATACGCAAAAAATTAACGATAACTTACAGACTAAACAGCATTTTTGCATCACATTTTTAGTAATTTCTTTTGATTTAAATGCTATGAATGAAGGTTTATTTCCAGTTTAGTACTGAATTCTATTTTGAAGATAATCCTTATTCAAAAGTGAGTTTATTTGATAGTCCAGCAGTGGAAGTATTCTCTGATATGCAAAATATTGCTATTAAAAAGTTGGCAGCGGAGTGTATTTCAAACTGGTATCATTTATACTCACATAATTAGCTGCTTTTATGTGATTTGCAATTGCAGAACTAGGAAAATTTAATAATGTGCAATGTCTGACATACATTCTATCTATGAAATCAAGTAGTGGAGTTTTTTTTTAAAAGAGGGAGGGGAAAAAAATCAAAATTTAATAGGGCCTTAGAAATTATATCTATAGATTTATTAATATATGAGACATTCACTTTTTAGAGCAGTATTTTGATAAGAATGTACCTCATATGTCAGAAAATACTGTACATGTATTCTTACATATGAAAAATGAGCAGAAAGTGATTTGAGCTCAGTTTTTAATATAAATTTTTGGTGGTTTCATATTATCCTATCACCTTGAAAACTAATTTTGCAAGTTTGTGCCTTAAATTTAAACAAATAATGCACTTTTTTGACATGAAAAAGACATATTTGACAGTAGTAAATAAACAATGCTGAGTTTATGCATAAGCCATGGAAGCTTAAAGTCTTGTGTTGTAAAAGTCACCAGATATTCTGGTTATCTGAGAACAGTCCAAATTTTATACTTAATGTTATTGTGTTATGTCCCGGTTTTTAACAAAAATCACAAGTTATCCTGTTTGACAAAAAGAAGAACAAAAGATCAAGTTTTTTTTTTTTTTTTTTTTTTTTTAAAGGAATCATAGGATGATATCAAATTCCACTTTTCTATTAATTAACAAAGTGTTTAAAAACTTCATTATATATTTTTAAAAACTTTTCAGCAGAAAAGTACAAATAAACCAAACCATTGTCTTTATTTATTTTAAGAATAATCACAAAATTTACAGAAAAAGTTTTCAGAAATCATTAATGTGAATTATAAAATTGTTCCAATATTCAAAAACTGAAAGATATCTTTTTTATGAAGTTCATTAAGCATAAACATGCTTTAATTTTAATTAATCACCTTAATTATGTATTCAAATATATTCAAACATGGGCCTGTAAAATGTTCCTTTTCTTATCCTAAACCTGTCCCTGAAAATAAACCTATCACTAAGAAAAATGAACACATTTATTCAATAACATATTTTTACTTTGCCATTTTAGCAAAGCTGTAGTTTTATTTTATGTGGCTCAAGAAAGTTATCTTTAGAAAACAATTACAATTTTGATTTCAAATATTTTCTTTATTGCTTTGACTGCATGCTATTCTTTTATAGGTAGCTGATGAATATTAAATATTTAGCTGAAAAAAATAAATAAAAATAAAATAAATGCTTCTGAACATGAATAAAGCAATAGCTTTACAGGTAACTATGTCTAGGAAGTCTCGCACAAATACCATAGTACAATATTTAGCACAAATTATATAAAATCTGCATCAATATTTCAGGGCAACAGAATGATACAAAAACACCAAATTTTCAACATATTTTTAATTAACAATCTTATAGTGATTTTCCATATATATTAATTACATAACCACAAATAAATTTTATATAAATTATCTGATTAATAACAACACATTTTAAAAACTCAACAAAATAAATGATTTAAAATTGTAAAAAATATTATAAAAATAAAAAACTTTTTAAAAAATACTTATTTTCTTTTAAAAATTCATTTTAGTTCTACACTTTCATTTTTCATTAATATACTTTTAATTTAAGTTCATTTAAATATACATTTTTCAATTCATTAAAGTAAAGTGAAAAGTTCACAGCATTTGCCCTGTTAATAGGGGGTAAAATAATAAATCAATACATTATGAATTAAGACGTTTACAAAAACTTCATCCATACAAGAGTTTGGGACAACTCTGACATACTGCCAGGTTAGTGACTGTTAGGTATAATGACCTTTGAATTTCAGTCATACATTCAGTTTGTTGACTAATTAAATCAACAAAGCGGATGGTACAGAATGGTTGACAAGCTGCCATTTTAACATAGCTTGGCATCTTCTAGGCACTAATTTTTCTTTCTTTGTCAATGCTGTCTTATATCAGAGTTGTTCCTTGAATTCAAAGCGCAAATTATATAAATTATTAAAATAAAATTTGGTTCATTCTTTATAAGAACTTTCCAGGGGATATCTCACAGAAAAAAATTCCTTTGAATAAAAATCGTTGATTCATTAAAAGAAGTACCAGACTTATGTTCATAATAGCTGCATGGTAAAAGAAGAAAAAATTATGAAGTAAAAAAATGACATGAGATATTGGAAGTTTCTTTCATTAAAAAACATTAGTCATTTAAAAAATGCTTAGGGCAGTATTGAAATAGTAAGCTTTGGCTTCTTCTCCAAAAGATATCTAGTAGAAATCTTGCAAAATAAGACGTCATGGGAGGTGAGAGCTCATTAAAGCTTCTTACAGCATGAAGATGGCTTACAAACAACTCCGCAGTTACAAGAGTGTACACAAACCACAGCAAAAACTGAAGGAAAGTGAAAAGCCACAACTGAAAAGTTCTGCATCTCTTTCATAAAAATTTGAAGATCCGAATAAGTGTAAAGCAAATGCTGCTAAAATTCTATTTTCTAAAAAGCATCTAATGTCATGTTGCGTGAAAGGAGTTAAGATGATTGTTTAAAAACATGTGTGTTTTTCCATCACTTTTTTGTTTGGCAGTTTTTCATAAAATTAAAAAGTCTAATATGTCAGTTGCTTGATGAAGAAGGACTAAGAATAAAAAAAAAAAAAAAAAAAAAAAAAAAAAAAAAAAAAAACTAACAAAGCAAGGGGTTTTTTTTTATACACTAAATTTACAGGTTCCACAAGTGACAAACACACACACACATCTCCTTGCCATTATAATACATTTTAGCTGGAATGGTAAGAAGAACCAAGTGTCTGAAATTAAACGTCTTTGGATGTCTTAGATCCTTTTTTCAATGTATCTTCCATCCGATGATATTGTGGTTTGATGTCATTGGTTGGCCTGTTATACTGCAAGTGGTCATAGACGTCAATGTTGCTAGAATCTGAATGGCCTGCCTTGCCTAAAAGTAAACCAAAACAAGACAAATTAGTTCACAGGAAAACAAAACTTCACTACAGTCAACTTGGTGAAATCTGTATATTGGGATCTAAGGCTTGTGAATTAGATTATTATTTTTAACATGCTTTTAATTTTACTCGCAACAAATTAGGAATTTTCACATGAAAACTAAAATGCAAAAAAGAAATGTATAGTGCAAGAGTAGTTTAATATTTCTATATATATATTTAAATTATACACATATTCAGATTTCATTATTTTTTTTTTTTTTCTCTCCATTAGAACAAGTTTTGGTTTGTGATAATTATTTCTTTTTCTCCTAAATTTTAGGAAAAATCAGTATTTTTAGTTCTGAGACAAAACTAAAATAAAATAATCCACAGATGTATACAGCACAAGAATTTTTCAAATAAACATTTTATTGAAACTAATTCAAATAGTGTTACAGTAAATTTCTCCAACTACCTAATGTTTTCAGCAACGCATATTGGTTGTTCTTTTTTCTAAGCAGACATTATTATATTAGTACACAATTTGTAAAATCCATCAAAACTTTAGAAACGTAATTGAATCTTTATTAAAAATTGATAATGGTTGAAATTGTCTATCATATTAAATTTGATCTACGAATTTAAATGCTAACTGTGGCAGATACTTATTCAGCGGTGGATTTCAGAGAATCAACTGTTTACGGAAAAGTATTAGAATTCATAGAAAGTAGGTTGAGCTGAAATAAAAAGGCAAAGTTGTGCTTTTTTCAAAAAGGAACATATTAACGTTTATCTTAACAACATTTTAAATATTGCAGACATCAATAAATTGTTATGATAGATAGACCACATAGTGAAGGGCAAGGAAACAGACGACTTTTTCATAACCTTATGAAATTTATACACGGCCACCACAAAAATGAGCATATCAAAATTGGAGCACCACACAAAAATTATATGAGAACATACATATATTATAAAACTGTATAACCTTTTTCATTTGAGGCATCTTAAAAGTTACTTATTATTTTTGAAGAAACCTTATTTATTATCCATATCATTCTTTTTTCCCTCCTTATAACTGGCATCAACCTTAATCCATTAACGTAGATGGAAGGAAAAATCATTTAATGTAAATAGAACTAATTAATAATGCTTATTAAATATGATTAAATGTGATAAAACTATGTAAACTAAGACGTCTTTTGAACTATGACATTTTACAAAATGATATTTTAGTGCCATTTAGTGACTTTTTTACCATACTCATATGATTAAGAAGATTAAGATTATGATAATGATTAAGAATATGATTAAGATCATATGAATTAAAATTGATCAGTCAGAAAAAATTGCATATTCTGTCATACAGAGATAAAGATGCTTTCACTACCAAATTGTAGGTGTGAAAAAAACCATTAGGAACTCTATAAAAACATTTCTATTCAAAGATTTTCCCTGACTGACAAAGCGACACCAGAATTTGCTTGTAAGGGGAAAGGGGAGGGCATGGACTGCAGAGCTGAAACTAAGGGCCTGGGCATCAGAACAAAGATTTTGTTTGTCGATTTTTCTCACATCTATGTTTAGCATGGTATTGTTAAAATCATCCTGTCTGGGGTATGACAAAGTATAGAAGAATCTAAAGATGATATGGCATAAAGATCCTGTATAAAGCAGATTTCTTTCTCGATTCAGTTTTCAAGATATTAATGAATCAATATTTGACAAATCAGATTACATAGTTCAATATTACATATTTTATGATTACATATTTTAAAATAAGTCGGCTATTAGAAAATTATTAAAATTCTCTTTTTAAATATACTTTGCGGAAGAGGGGGTGGGGGGCACCAAAATCCATGTTTGCCCCGCATGCAGAAAAGGCTAGTTACGGCCCTGATGGACTGCCCAACAGTGGAGCCAAATTGGTAACATATATTAGATGGCTACATGGGCCTTGTCCAAAACCCCGACTTGGAGAAATTTTCTTTCATTAAACTCGGGCTGGGCTTAACTTTTATCTAAATATTGGGACCAGAATTGGGGGTCCCTGTAAACAAACTAAGAAGTGCATGCTTGATTACCTAACTCATCAAGATACTTGCAAGTTAAATATACTGCCCCAATTAGATTAGAATGGGTTGGTATTTTGGAAGTTATCAGGAAAACAAATTTTGCATGTGTTTTGCTTTTGTGTGTCACTGCAAAACTATAATTTCAAATTGGCATAATTTCAAAACTTTCTTCATTTTTTTGGAAGGGGGGGGGGGGGGGAGGAGGAGTTTTCAGCTGAGAAGCAATTAATACAGTTCTATTACCACATACAGTTTTAAATTAGACCAAAGTACTCGTTAATAACAAACATGTCTTATTTTAAAGATGCTGTAACAACAAAGGTTTCACATATATTATTGATTACTCTGCTAAAAGTATTTATTCAGTGCTAATATTTCTATTCTAAACAAATATGACAAGTTATTTTAACTTTTATGAAATTTCTTAATTCCTTCCCCCCCCCCCCCCCCCCCCTACCCTTTTAGTCCAACTGTGACAACAGATATACAGTAGAGCGCCAATTATCCGAGCAAGTCGGGACAGACCCTAGTTTGGATAAATGGACAGACAATTTAAGGGATGTTCCTGACTATACTAAAACCTTCACACTTTATCCAGGCTTAGGACTGGCAGCACCAGTTAGTGCCAGCGTGTTTAAAAACTGCCTTATTTTTGTTTACTTTTTTTATAACTTAAAATTTTCTTTTTTTATCATTTTCTGAATTCCAGAGATTATAATTCATTCATATAAATGCATTGAAAAAAGCATTCGATGGTTGCTTGCTTCAAGGAAGACGTTCTTTCTAATGCTGCCCTATCTCGAATTCTTCTTAAATACGTTAGTTGAATAGGATCAGAGTTCTGTCATTCGAGCCATTTGATAGCTGTTTCCAAACACTCAAAGGCTTTGTTATGGGATGGACCTGGGTCATTTTCAGAGCATTCGTTTTCATTTCTTCAATTTCTTTTTCATCTTAGATCTTATCCACAATCGCATCATTGTTAAAAAAATTTTTTGAGAGAAATAGACTGTTTGGATAAATGGAAGTTTGGTAAGAAATTTTTTTTTTTTTGAGAGAAATAGGCTGTTCGAATAATTGGAAGTTCGTTTAATTGGAGTTCTGATAATCAGTGCTTTACTGTACTCTGATTTATAAAAATTAATTGAGAGGTCAATAACCCCCCCCCCCCCCCCTCTAGATTCCCCAAATGGATCCTTGATTGTTGGACAGTCTCTCTCTCATTTTTCTCTTGAATCATGCTCCAAGTAATTTACAACCAATGAAAAATTTATTTTAAATAAAATATTGGAAACAATAAAGAGGGACAAGGTCATCAAGCATTTGATAACAAAAACAAAATTTTAAAACTCTTTTTTTTTTCTCTCAGATATCCTTAGATAAGGGAGGTACATTGATCCTATATCATATAGGATTAACACGGAGACAATAAAACAGATCTGACAGAATATAGGTCAAAACTGGGAAATTTCACTAGCGGCCACTGGCCGGTAGAACTAGTTTTTTAAGTGGCCACTTTTTTAAAACTAGTGGCCACCTTTTTATTTAAAAATACCAAACAGTAAAATTTCTATAAGTATTCATCTAAAACTGAATAGCCCAAATAAATATGTTAATGTAAATATATTGGAACAAAAAAAAAAAGCAGAATCCTTGATGAAATGCAAGAAAATTTTATTTTCTCCCTGTAAAAAAGTGGCCGGAAGGTGGCCGCTGATAGACAATTTTTCACTGGCCACTTTTTCTCATTTACTGGCCCTGTGGCCGGTGGCTAGTGCTAATTTTGACCTTTATGACAGAACTATAGCTTTAAACGGAAAAATAAAACTGCGATGGTGGTTACTCACTGTCAATGTTTCTGTCTTTGACTTCATCATAAAATGGCTCTTTCTTAGATGAACTGGGCTTTAGATCTTCAATACTGTGATAGATATTTGGGTTGTAGAGATAGTCTGCCTTGGATTTCAAACACTTTTCTTCGCCAGGTCCTCCACAAGCCCCTGGGAAAAATAATGAAGATATTACAATTCCAATAATGGTCATTCAAGCAAAAGCTTATAAAATGAAATGCCTACAGAACATTATGCAAATTTTTAATACAAAATCAAATAAAAAAAATGTTTCAGCTAAAGAACTAATTTTTTATTGAATTTTTCTGTTCATCTCAAGGAAATATAGAAGTTTACGGGAATAGAAGGCATAAAATACTTTAAAAATTTTAATTTACAGTTCTGTGTTTAAAAAATAAAGAGACTCAGACAGTTCCAAAAATAAA